>VWZK01008370.1:0-65046 GCA_013396935.1 Baryphthengus martii | reverse complement strand
TGCTCTGGTTACTTCCATTAATGTTGTAGGTGATTTTTTTTGTTTGGCTGTTTGTGTTTTATTTGAAACTATGAGAAATATGTGTCTCTCTACTTTTACTTTTTTTGTGTGTAAGGGTATAACCTGCTCTTAATAGTGCAACATCTTTTATTAATATTCATTAAAGTTTCAGGAGGGCATATGAAGAATTTAAAATTTGTATAGTTACTATATGCCAATCCATTTAATATTAATCTCAGAATATATATAACAATTCTTTCCTTCTTTGTAATTGTACTGAAAATTGATTTTGTGCACTATGTTTCCAGAATTTAAAAAACTATAGGCAAAGTAAATGACCTATATGGAAGGCAAGGAAAAAGAATACATGGATTTGCAAACTATGTAAACATTTCTGCTTGTTTTTTTCCCCTACTTCTGTTTCCATCCACCAGCTTTGCTTGTAAACTCTGTAGTCCGTGACAGCTGTAAGCACACCCTTTGATTTGCACAGAAATGAACAGAGTTACTATTCTTCTACTTGCCTGAATAGTACATTGTTAGTGTTGAACATTTTATTTGTGTTGAAATCATTTGCATGTAGAATATACTCTTATATGTCAAAGATCTTTTAATACACTTTTATAATTTACTGGGGGAAAAACATCCTTTATTAAAATTGAAGCTTAAACAAAGATAATACGGTTGTTTTCTTTAATGAGATTTCAACATAAATTAAAATGAACCTATGCATGGTACTAGTTAATGAGTACTTTTCTGTTAATGTTAAAAAAACAAACCCCCACCCCAGAAAAACCTGCAGGCAGATTCCAGAAGTGAACCTAAAACAGAAGAGAAAGGAACACCAAGTACGAAAAGGACTGAAATGGAAAGAGGACATCAGCTGTTTGTGTTTTGTTTTGTTTTTTTTTTTCCCTTGTGCAGTAGGTTATAACCTTGGCAATATATAGAGTGAGAGTTGATGTGTCAGATGAGATTGCATTTTTGTGGTAAAAAATGGCCTTAAGAATTATTCTTGATACTGCAGTGAAGCAATCTTTTTCCTTCTACGAAAAGACTTAGTGAAGCAACAGGCAGGTAATGGTGTGTCAGTAAACCAAATAGAAGAACCAACATTAAGGGTCCGCTTCCCTTGTGTTTGGCTCAGCACTCTGTGCTCATCTGAAATCTGGAGGATTCAATTTTACTGTTTGTTTGCTGTCTCACTGGGGGGCCAGCTTTGAAATGCGTGCACATGACTCAGGTTTTGAGGGGTTTTGCACAAAGACTCAAAGGGAGGGAATGTTTTGGGCTTTTTGCTCTTTTGTTTCTTAAGTCTCCACAGTTGCTATCGTAATACTTTTAAGAATATCATCCTGAAAAAACGATTGAGAAATAGGTAATAAATATAGGGGACAAAAAAAACCCCAGACATATGGGCCCTTTTCTCTCTTTATATTAGTGCTTCTATTTCCATCTGATATAAATGATACATTTGACAAAGTGTTGACAGCCTCAGCTCTGAGCTGCTGGATTTATGTTATTCCTTCTCTGTAAAGGCACAGATCTTCATATCCATACACCTTCTACATTTCAATGGCAAATCTCAGAAATAGTTTGATAAAAATGCACAAATTCAATATATTCACTTCTTGCTATATCCTTGCTAAAATTTTATGCAGTTAAATAAGCTAGAAGAGAAAGACCATTCATTTATCTTTAAAATTTATTGATAATGAAGCCTCTCGAAAACTTAGTGTGGTGGCGCAACCCCCCCCACCCCAGGCCACATTGCACTGTCTACACACCAGCCAATACTGTTCTTGCTTTAGTAACAAGGGCAATGGCCCCAACATTATTCTTGTTTCAGTTGCAAGTGCAATGGATTGGGACAGTCTGTCACTTTCTGACTTTACCTAGTGGGTCAGTGAGTTGAGACAAGCTGATGCTTTCTTGTCCTGGTGCCAATACAGTGAGTTGGGATGATTAGGCACTCCCTAGCTGCATCTTGAGCTCCCATTGCCTGGGGACACCCCTCCTGCCCTCTGTGAAAGTTGCCAAGATCACCTCACAAGAATTGTGGCCGCAGAAGAATACTGACCAAAGTCAATCATCTTGAGGCCCTATATTATTGATCTTAAAATATGACCCTGAAGAAGACCCAGAGATCCCTGAGCTCTCTGGGATCACAGCAGGCTACTACCCAATATTTTATGAGATAAGATTGGTGCGGACGAAGGAAAAGAGTAATTCACTAGAATATGATCTCATGATGTTCAGATATCATTGAGTACCAAATTTTACTATAATCTACAGAGAAGAAGCATCTCAGTCATAGGTTAACCTCTATATATTTGTGTGTGTATGTGATTTAATTTAGAAATTTTGTTGAATATTTACCTAAATTGCTGTGCTTGATTATAACTAATTGTTGATCATTGACTAATTGTTTCTAGAAAAT
Organism: Baryphthengus martii; assembly: GCA_013396935.1. NCBI lineage: Eukaryota > Metazoa > Chordata > Aves > Coraciiformes > Momotidae > Baryphthengus > Baryphthengus martii. Next base: position 62,606 of record VWZK01008370.1, on the reverse strand, counting down.
CATATAATTTTGTGATTTGTTATTATAGTGTTAATGAACCTCAAATTGCTACTATTCCAGAGTTACGCAAGAATCACTCCAACCCAATCCTGACTCAATCTCCTCTATGTCTTGATAAATAATTTCTCTTGATCTCCATTTAAATCATTCCAACCCAATTTCAATCATTATATGTTCCTTCCACATAGTAATAGAGTGAACTTTGACATAAAACTGTTAAGTTGTACTTTTTAGAAATTAATATCAAAATAACTTTTTTTTTCCTAATACTTTTGGTGGTAATTCTTTACACAATCTGAAATTCTCCACTCCCTGCCCACCCCAAAAAAGTGTAACTGGCAGGATCCTAAATCAGGATTCTGTGACAAGTGATTGCAAACACTCACCTGTGACACTTAAGAAGTTTTATTTATTCATTAACTGTAAATGCAAACATAACCACTCTTCCGCAAAATAAACATTACATTGATCAGTTCAAATCACACTTATGCAAACTGTGGTCACTATTAGCATCCTTCCCAATAACATTTCAAAATATTGTGATGTGAAGAACATTAATATGATTTTCTGTGCTATTGCTTCTCTTTATGAATTAATCATTTAACAGATCAGACCTTTAAATAGCTGATAAAGATGGACCTATGGTTTCCGAATCACTTGTCACTGGCATATTCAGGTATTATAAAGTCATGACTCAGTTATCTTTGCATTAATATTACAGGGTGACTTTAAGGCAAATGTATTCAACCAAATAATATTTCCATAATGCTTATTCTTGGCCATAGATTTATCACCCAGGTGACATAAATCCAGATGTGCTGGCAAGGCCTATGAGAGAATATTTCTATATTAAAAACAAAATAATGATGCTACCTTAATTCACGTATAATCCCATCTTCTGGATCAAACTCTGACACTGAATTACTAACTCATTCAAAATCTTCAGCAAAACTCCCACCTGTTTTAGGAACGTTAGGAAGAAAATGCTGATTTGGCAAAATTCACAAGAGAATGTAGGCTGTTACCACTTTCTTTGCAGTGTACACTGTATCATTTAAATTGCATACACAATTTTCTATTTAGTGCCCAGTAACTTGAATGAAGCACAGAAATAACCTGACTTAAATTGAGAATTACACTACAAAATATTCATCCATTTACTGGAGATTCCATTGTCTCAAGGAGAGGGGTATATGTTTCTTTGGATATTTGAAATTTATCAACCAAAAGAGGAAAAAAAAACCAAAATCTCTCATGTTCAAATGGATCATATCCCTTCCTCATCCAAATACATTTCTCCTACTTAAAGAATCATAGTTTCAGAAGAGGTAGGATCCTTTAAATTTTGTTTCTTCATAGAAATTATATAGACTTAAAAGTATGATACAGCAGGACAGGCAGTTAGCTCATAAAGTATAAAAGTGTAAACTGTGGAGAGATGTCAGTGTGCCATTGTGAAGGGTTTAGTACTGTGGGACAGTTAAAAAAAATCGGCAGTAAGATATGCGTGGGGAAATTCTAACAGTAAGAAAATTTGTATCATGAAATAGCTTATGGGAAGTTCTGGTGACACACTGAGAAAAGTTGGTATAATTTATTAATAGATTCCTTTGGTTAATTATTAGTGATACACATGTAGAGGGAAATGGATTACTCTTATTTAGTGTTTAAAAATAAAATAAATCCTGAATCCTCGAGTATTATTAGTTATAAGTAGCTTGAAGGGATTAGGAGAAATTGCATCACATTTAAGCTGAGTTTTCTTTAAGTCTGTCATGATGTAAATATATCTGTAGGATAACAATAATTCTCCTGAAATAGATGTTTTTCTCTCAGTTACTGAAACAAAGCTAAAGTCAAATTCAGAACTAATTTTCTGTTGCCTTTTTTTTTTTCTGCCTAGATTAGTGATCTCAGTATAGTTTTAAACTCTTAAAGTCTTAAATAAAATTAAGAAAGCTATTGTAATACTCTTATGTATATTTTAAATTTACTTTTTAGTTGATAAATATTTATTGCAACTTTTTTTTTTTTTTGCTTTAATGTCTCATTTTAGCTCCATTTAAGGACATTGTCATTTAAATGTGAAGTTTACTTGTAATTTATTTGCTTGTTTCAGTAAAAAAACAAGGAATAATGCCAAGTCATTTTCCTATTCTTTTTAAACTACTCCACAATTCATTAGAGATCGCTAGAAATTATTTGGTTTATTTCAGCATATCTTTAAATACAACATATTTGTTATTACAGGAGGTTCTCTGCAAAATAGGATTTATTTGTATAAGTCATTCTCATAGATGGGGCATCATAATATTTCATATTCACTTTTTTTTGCCTACTACTAGTAGATATTACTTATGACTGGAGGCAATTCCCTATTTTTTTACTGAAGTTTTAGGATTTCACTGTATCTCAATCTGAAAATAATTCAGAGGTCAGTTTGCTGATTTGTAAGTGAAATGTTTCCTAAACTCCATTTATCAAAGTGTTGGTTATTATAGAAGTCACTAAATAGATCCTACAGGACATGGTGGTTGGGTTAGCAATTATTAAGTAATGGTTTAGCTATTTGTAGGAATGATAGGAATGAATCAACCTGTGATGTTTTAAAACAATCAAGCTTGTAAGGAAATTTGCTGAGAATTGTTAAAAGATTGTTTTATATATTTAGTAATCTGATAAAAGTTTCTGTTCCAAATAGAGAAAAGAACAACTTCTGAAGAAAAATAAATAATAAAAGTACTGTATTCCAATTTACGTATAGATTCCATTACTCCTGAAATTTAAGGAGGCAATTTTATTTATTTTATTTCGTAATGTCCTTTTACTTTATAGTTATATTTGCACCTCTCTTTACTTACAAAAATAATGTTGAGGCTTGTTTAAAAAGCCCAAGCTGGGGAGATGTGAGCTTTTCTATTTTGTCACCTCTATACTGCAGTAAATAGGTGTTTGCTGATAGGTTGTAACCAGCATTGCAATACTGACAGTGAAAGAGAAAACAGAGAGGTTTTAAAACACTGGGTTGATATGGTACCTCTACCCACTTCTAATCTGATGAAAAAGGAACTGACATATTTTAAATTGTGCGTTTGGAAAATCACAGTTGTATCCATTTAAGAGAGGCAAATACCATATCCAAATGGTACTTCAGATTGACTTGCAGTAGATGTCTCTTGGCATCTCTAATTCTCCCTCTTAATGGAGACATACAGGAATTTTTTTGTAAATCAAATATCCTTTTTTTCTTTTTTCTTTTTTCTTCGTAGCTATAAAACTAACATTTGTTTTACAGATCTATGATGGCAAAGACAACACTGCTCACCTGCTGGGTGCATATACTGGGGCATCATTAAGAGGCCTGACGCTAAGTAGTACTTCAAATCATTTGTGGCTGGAATTTAACTCGGACATGGAGGCCACTGATGAAGGATTTCAGCTTGTGTATACCAGTAAGTATTTGAGAAAACAGTAGTAAGAGATTTACAATTTTAAAGGAGTGAAAATCATTTGATTGTAAGATGAAAATGCAGTCAAAAGACAAATGCTGATAAAATCAACAGAAAATCATTCGTCACCTATCCAAATAGTATAGTTTTGTAACTGTTCCTCGAAAACACCAAAACATGTAGCATACTGAAACCTTGCTTTGACAGTACTTTGCACAATTTGACACTTAAACTACTATCTTTTTTTTCTAGAAGGTTATTTTGAAGAGTTTTTTTCAGTCTTGTAATGGGTAAGAAAAAGATTTAATTTCATTGTATTAGCACAGAAAAATATCTAAGCGCGTTAGTATTTTTAAATATGTTAACAAAACCCATTACTTCAAAAAGATAATTCATAACTAAAAGATAGTCTTTATCTTACAGCTTATGTCTAGTACTGACTTTGCAAACACATATGTTTTATCGAGCGTCAACTTCTGAAAATATGTGTGATTGTTATATGTATCTCTTGACATGTAGTGTGTATGACTTGTCTAGTGTATAATCATTTCATCATTGCTGAATTATTACATAAAACTTAATTTAGCAGGCAGAACAGTATTATGAGGTAATTCTGCAATGCAGTTGTTGACATTCTTTTTTTCTCCTTGTGCTCAAGTTGTTCTTTTTGACCTGTTAAAAAAAATGTTCTTGTGTGTAAGAAACTCTTAATCATGTTCTTATAACATTCTAATAAAAATAGTGTAAGTCTAGCAGAATGAAAAGAAAATATTTTAAGATACTACAAGAGTATGCAATTATCTTTTAGGTGAAAATTGCACAATTATACTACATAATAGCCTGTGATAGCATAATACTGTACCTTATGATTAAAGATAGGCCTTGCAGTTCTGTGTTACTGAGTCAGTGTCAAGGTATCAGAAAATTTCAGTTCAGAGGTTGTAGAGGTTCTTCAAGAGGTGAGCCATTAAATGACCTGAAGGAGGAACTGGGAAGATGCAACATTTGACCTTTTTTTTTTTTTTTTTTTTTTTCCCTTATGTGAGTGAACAGTCTTAACCAACTTGAAGCATTTTGTCTTTAAAATAAAATAGTGACTATTTTTTCAATCAATAGTAATGATTCAGTACCAGAGGAGAGATTGTGAAAGGCTACCAAGTGTTGACCAGATGGACAAATACTGTGTAAATTACTTCACTGAACAACACAGATATGAAAAACCCTTCATTTGCTCCCACATCACCTACAGATATGAATATCAATCTGACACAAAGAGCCTTTTGTGCCTACAAAGAGTTTGAGCTGCATATTGATAAAATGCATTTGGTTTTGAACAAAGTTAAGTTTCAAGCTGCTTCTCAATTAATAACAAAAAAACTTGTTTGGAATAGAAAAATCTTTTCAATAGATTTCTGTTTATGTTTCCCCAGAGGTTAATATGCTTTACTGTTTCTTTAGAATGTTTAAGTCACTTTGTTTCCTTGTTGCTCCTTGTATCTTAATTCTCAAAAATATCCAAACTGTTTGGCTTGAATTTTCTGTATCATCATTATCATTGCTTCCTGCATGTAATTTTTAAATTTGCAAACTACTGAATGCAGGATTATGGCAGAGATTGATGAATATAACAGTATTTCTTTGGTACCATAGGTGCTATTGTGCTGCTGTTGTAACTATGCACAATAATAATAAACAACTCTACTGTCCAATTTTGTTTATGAGCCTTTAAATGTCAATTCACAAACTAGATTATCATCAAAGTAAATGGTCAGTCACTTTAACTACCATTTTATAATTTATCATATCATATTAGAACTGATCGATAATGAATTTCCTTCTCAGTCTCTAATTGAGCTCTTAGGAAAAATGATGTTATTATGCAGTTTGTTTTGCATGCTCTAAGTGAGAGGTAGAGACAGTTACCACACTTAGACTGTTTAAAAACAGAGAAGAAACCTTAAATACATTGTTACATGAAGGTTGAAAATATTTTATTTCCGTTGGAAAACAGAAAATCTTTGCTATTTATGTATGTTTCTGTTTGATTTTACAACTATTTTTATTCCTATGACAGGTTTTGAGCTTTCGCATTGTGAGGACCCTGGTGTGCCACAGTTTGGATATAAAATCAGTGACCAAGGCCATTTTGCTGGAAGCACTATAATTTATGGATGCAATCCAGGTTACACACTCCATGGAAGTAGCCTTCTGAAGTGTATGACTGGAGAAAGAAGGGCATGGGACTATCCTCTGCCATCGTGTATTGGTATTTATGCTGAATATGACCTTTATGGAATGGAATATCTCATTGGTCACTTTAGCATCATGTGTCCTGTCTGCTCCTCCCCACAGATTTGAGACCTTTTACTTTCTGCATCCCCAACATAGTACACAAGATTTAGCAGTGACCTTGGTCTGCACGGGAGCAAATATAAGCAAGAGCCTTCATGCATATGAGTCCTTGGCAGTAACTCTAATCATTGAGCATTATCACTGCTAGAAGCAGACACTGTCTGCAGAAACATGCCATGAACTTCAGAAAGACTGGTTGCTTAGAATTGGCTTAGCTGAAAAGTAAAATCACTGATCAAAATTAGTTCTGTTCTTACTCAAATCATGACATTGTGCTATCCTCTGAGTTGAATAATTATGAAAAGTTTTTTTTTAAAGGGCATTTAGGAATTAAGAGATTGGCAAAGTGCTTAAAAAAGATATGAAAGGCCACCTGTCTCTGCAAATTTGCTTTTATTATGTCAGAAAATCTATCAAGAGTAGCATTTCAATTATATTTTATCATGGAACTCACAGATCATAAGGTAATAAATCTCTCAACTAAATATTTTAGTTGTTACTCAAAATAAAACTCCATTTTAAATAAGAGATATAATCAAAGTATTGTTTTGGCTTTGCGCTTCACAAGAGAGAAAGCATTAGAGGGACTTTTAAAGGAAGGAAAGCTAAATAGAAAGGATTTAAAGGCTTCAGGGATCTACATTAAAAAGAAAAAAAAATCTCAAAGATTAGCTATTAGTTTATGAAATACTCAGTTTTGTGTAATGACTGGCTGAGGCCATCTAAGACGGAGCTACTCTCCATCCGTTATCCTGTAAAAAATACTACAGCTTGACTGTGAGGACAATCTTTGAGTTAGAAGTTATTTAATTTTTTTTTTGGTTGGTTGATTTTTGTTTATTTTTTTTCTCTGAATTTTTTTCTCTGTAAACTTTCTCTTACTCAGCATGTTTCATCTCTTTTGTTTTAATATAGATTTTATTTTGTACTTGTTTTGTTGGTTTTCTTAATTCTACTGCTTTAGGGTGACATGGTGTTACTGGATTTTTTTTGAAGTAACAATCCATATTTGTTTCATTACATAATAGGGTAGATTTAGATTAGACATTAGGAAGAAGTTCTTTACCATGAGGGTGGTGAAACAGTGGAATGGCTTGCCCAGAGAAGTTGCGGATGCCTCATCCCTGGAAGTATTTAAGACCAAGCTGAATGAGACTCTGAGCAACCTGGTCTAGTGGAAGATGTGGGGTTTGGAACTAGGTGATCTTTAAGGTCCCTTCCAATTCAAGCCATTCTATTGTATTTTTATTTCTGTTTCTATTTCTATTATTTCTATTTCTGTTCTAGTTATTATGGTATGTTCAAAATTACTAGAAGAATATAGGTGCCGAAGGAAGATACAAGCATCTTCAAATAAAACTGCTATTACAGGTTCCTTTCCCAAGGCACCACAACTCCTTATGTTGCCTTATGATCTTAGGGCATAATCAGTTCAGTTATGTTACTTATTCAGGAGTAGAGTAGGTGTATAAATTGACTGTTTAGGTGTTTAGCTGGAAGAACATCTGTAATGAATTAAAAGTAACATTGTGCAATGTTGATTTTTATCAGCTGAATGTGGAGGCCGTTTTAAAGGAGAATCATCAGGAAGAATCTTGTCTCCTGGCTATCCTTTTCCCTATGACAACAATCTGCGTTGCATGTGGATGATTGAAGTAGACCCAGGAAATATTGTCAGGTAATCTTACAAAAAATCTTTTTGACTATTTAATAACCAAATCTTACATGTATGGTGAAGAAATAAAAGTGAGTTAGGATTTAAAACTTAGTTTAGGTATTAGGAAGAAACTCTTCCTAATAGGTGAGGGGGGTGAGACATTGGAACAGGTTGCACACACAGAATAGATGTGGATGCCCTCTCCCTGGAAGTGTTCAAGGTCAGGTTGGATGGGGCTTTGAGCAACCTGGTCAAGTGGAAAGTGTCCCTGCCCCCGACAGGGAGATTGGAACAAGGTGATCTTTTAGGTCCCTTCTAACCCAAATCATGATTTTATGGTTACAACATTAGTTATGTACAAAGTATAAAGTGCTGCAGTTGACAGAAACTTTTAGTGGAAGAGTCTGCATTTTTAAATGCCCCTGCATTTCAGTAGTTACTTTAGCTAGACATTTATTCACACTGTATCGTTAATTGCATGAGTTTAGAAGCCTATTTAATTTGTTTTGATGGAATGTGATACATAGTATTGTCTTAAGAAAAACAAAACTATTTTCTAAAAAGATTCTGTGGATACTTATAGGTTATTTGAATGGCTGAAGTAATATAGACAGATTCGAGGTGGTTTTTTTTCTTTCAGATATATTTCTGTATATTGGGCTTTTCTGCATCCAAAGGTAAAAGTGTGAAATAGGGAAAATCACTCTTTGAAAATAAAACTTTATTTGCATTTTTGGTGTATTTTTTGTTGCTAAATATGTTATTGAGTAATATGAAAGCCGACAATAATGGTGTTCTTACAGCCTCCAGTTTCTTGCTTTTGATACTGAGGCATCCCATGACATTCTACGAGTTTGGGATGGTCCACCTGAGAATGAGATGCTACTCAAAGAAATTAGCGGATCTCTTGTTCCTGAAGGCATTCACAGTACACTCAACATAGTAACTATCCAGTTTGACACAGATTTTTATATCAGCAAATCTGGATTCGCCATACAGTTTTCAAGTAAGTTGGTGAATTAATTTTTTTATAAGGTGGTTCACACACAGATAATTGTAATGATGGAAACTAATTGAAATTGGTGAAAACATTTCTGACTTTGCTAGGGAAAGAATTGGCCCAGACTTACAAATTTGTTGTAAAGCTGTATTTCTTTTTTTTTTCTTTTAAAAAATAAATAATAAAAAATCGTGTCCTTTACTAATTTGGCTTTGTTTCAAGGGCAGCTGTGGAAGTGCCTGAATGCTCATAATAATGACTAGGTTTTTTTTCACAAAGGAGGTGATGTAGGCACGTTAAAGGTTCCATCCTTTTCTAATCAATAAGATTTTCTGCTTTCAAAGACATCTGTGCAGAGTTTTCATTCTTACTGCACTTGTCTAGGATGAAAAGGGAAATAGGACTACAGGAACAGCAGTGTCCTTCTCCCTTTTGCCTTTTAGCACTATTTCATCTTATTACAGGCAGCATAATGACAAATGCTAAACAGTTACTTAACTGTTACTAAATCTCTTTAGACATTTTTAGGGCTAATACAGAAGAAATCATTGGGTGAGATCCATTTTGACCTATTTTTCTGGTCAGTGAAATGTATATGTATTTTTTTCAAGATTAGCAAGATCTATTCTAATATCATTTTATTTAGCGGTAGCAATGTTTCTAACATTGTTTAACTCGGAAACTCTTAAAGATAACGTTATTTACCTTGTGCTTCCTGTGCCTAGTAATTGTATTAGCCCTTGTTTTCCCTTACCCTCATTCTTTCTATAGGTATGACAAATACTTGTGTGTACACACAGTAATTTGAAGGAAGAATGAAGTATGTGAATGAGAAGACAGAGAAAAAGATACTTCATGTGTAGTGAAAGAGTGCCTCTGCTCCATCTGATGGTTTTTGGAGCCTTAGCATTTAATTCTTAATTCCAAGATAGTTTTATCATTTTAACACCTAACCTCCTTTCAGAGGCTGTTTGGAGGAGTCTGACTTATCTGCTCCTTTAACGTTGCAGCCAAATGGGGAGAGCATTATGCAGTCATCTTACTCAGGTAGTCATTTAGGGTGAATGGAAAAGGGACTGATGTAGACTAGGAATGGAGTTGCAAGGAAAAATGGATGGGACAAGGGAGTAAAGCCATAATGCAGCTGCTGATGCGCTTCAAGTACTTTACCTGAAAAGAGGTTTTAGAATTTTATCTGAAAGGAGACGTCTTTTATTTGATTCTTTGTGCTTTTGCAACCCATTGAGATCTAATGATGATACTTCATAAAGGTTCCATGAAGTGTTACTGGCTCAGTATTTCTCTTACTCTTCAGTCTAGACTCACAAAACCACAGTGATCCTTCTCACATACTTGAGGTTGTGTACTTTGGGTATATATTTCTTATTAGAATTACAGTGAATTTTTTTTTTCCTAAGTTAAGATTTAGAAAGCAATGTATAAATAGCTACACAACCTGAATTACACTGTTACTGTATGGACATAATATTTTACTATCCATGAAAGAAATATGTTTGAGATGGAGGAAAAAGAAAGATAATTCTCTGCAACTTGGTTTCAAGCTTTTTTTATACATTTTTTTTGAGTATATAATGTTTTCTGAGTGAAACAGATGGTGTCTGCATACTCTACCTACAGTGTAATTAACAAACAGAAAACTCAAACGGGGGAGATATCTGCTTTTACTTCCCTCTTGGCATTTCATGAAATTGAGTAGAGTGTTTAACTGAGTTAGTGGCCCTTTTACCTTGAGAGGAATGTTATTCAATGACAATGGATATTTTATGTTCAAACCTTTTCAAGACCGTGAATGCTTTAGTTTTTCATTATTTTCTTAATCTTTAAACTAAAACTCTGTTTCTGGAAAGTGGATTAAACTTATTGGTTCCTCACAGTTTTTGGTCTCATTTTATCTAATTGCTCATACACAATTCTGCATATGTCATATATTTATTGAGTGAAAATGTTCACCATTGACAATATAGTAGAATTTGAATCCTTTACAAATCATCCGATATATACAGAAAAGTAGTTTGTATCTGGTAACATAGCTCACAGGTAAGCTATGTTACCAGATTAAAGTGTGGGGGCAGGGAAAGCAGAGAGAAGCTGAAATGTTATATAAATAATAGAAAGAAAACTGTAATTTAATTGATATTGTGTATTTTAACTGGTCCTATTAGCTGTTTTTGTCTAGGGCTGTCCAACACAATCCTTTACGTGGCATTGAAATTGTTAACAATTTTGTAAAATTTAGGGAGTGGGAAGAAGAGGAGAGTAAAGATGAGATTTTTATTGCCCATTACCTCAATCGCATTATTTTGTTTGTTTCTTTTTGCTTAATTTTTTTTTGGAGGAAAAAAAGAATCATTTTGTTATCTAAATAGAGCTATTTCCATGATTTTAACATGCATAATCTCTTTCTCTAAGTAATTAGTATGAAGGAAACTTTTTTTTTAATGCTGAACTTCTAAAAAATACTGCAGACCTTTTTGTAGTTGAAAGGATAAATTTTCTAAGGTAATACAGTTGTGTGTTACTCTTAGAAGAGAAAGTGATGAATTTTGGAAGTAAGGGAGCTCATTTTGCTCATGCTTCTGTACTTTCCACCACCACCACGATTTTGGAACACATCTAAATGGGATGAGGAGATTGAAAAATGTAGCTAGAGAACAGGTTAAGTTAGGAGAAGAGTGAAAAGCTGACAAGAGGCCACAAGCAATTTGCAAATAGGAAGTGCCTGTTGCAGTGTATTTTGTCTGAACTGTCAGAAACAAAGCATGAAGAGCCCAGTACATGCTGTAAAAACACCAATGAAATCAGCAGTAACTTAATTCGGTGAGTAAATTCTCGACAAAATAGAAATTAGACCTTCAAAAAAAGTGAAGGGGAAAGAAAAGAGAACAAGTGTGTATTTGCCAAAGACGTGAGCTGTATATCTCAGACAAACGTATTAATCATAATAAAGCATTTCCTTCAGCTGATGTTGCTTCATGTCACCAGGCCGAAAGTAGTAGCTAAAAGAGAAGACAAAGGCAACTTAAAAAAGCTGAGTGGAAACATTAAAATGCAAAAAAAGAATCTCATGATCTTAAACTAATTTTTTTAGACCTTTTAATATATGTGAAGCGTGTAGTATCAGATCAGATGCTACTGAAGCTGATGAGATTATTGCCATAGATTTCAACAGCCTTTGAATTGGCTTTCTGCTACCTTTAACAGTTGAGGTGCGCTTTATCAGGTATGCAGAATGTATTCATCTCTCACAGGCCATTATTTCACTGTTAACAGCTGCACTACTGAGTCCGGCAGCAGCTTTACAGCCTGCACTCTGCTCAGACCTGAGTGAGCAGCCACATTTTTGACTAATCAAACAGTACACATTATGGGGCATTGCAAGGCAGCCAGTTCAGAACTAACCTGTAAACACGTTTTCACAATTTGAGAGGGATTTCCTGTAAATAGATACTCCAGCAGTACTTTACATATGTGATAGCATTTTCTTATATAAAAGGATATGCCTTAGAATGCTGGGATTTACCCTACCATCAAACTACACCTGCCCCTCCTTATTTTAAGATTGGGTGAATAGTTCTTTGGTTTTACTTGTCTGTAGGCAGAAGAAGCCTGGTGTCAGGTATCTAGTGTCAGAAAAAAAGCTCTGTCAGATGGCTAGATGACTTACGTTTGACAATATTAACTTCCAGTCTGGAATTATAATGCGTGATGTTGCTTACTTTGATTGCATTGAAGGATCAAATTGCTTTCAAGTTATCTTTCTATAGCTGCACTCTCCTCTAGATATCCTGTATTTGATCTGTTGGTGGCTTTTATTATAGGGGTTTGTTTTTTGGGGGGGGGGTTGTTTTGGTTTTTGGTTTTGTTTTTTTTTTTTTTTTTAATGTATTGTTTATTTATTTGGGGTTTTTTTTATTCAAAAGAAGAAATATTCACCACTGCCTCATTTAGGAAGATTTTCCAACACTGAACATTTGGATTTTTAATTTTTTCCAGATTTTCAGTAACAGACATCTCTACTTCTGATGTTTTTAACCTGAAGGTGTTTTGAGAATAGATTTAGGGAACTTAACTGTTTTCTTTCTTAGTATTGTTTACCAGCACTGCTGGTATAAAGATCACTCTCTAACATAACTTCTTCGGTTTTCTAAAGTCAGCAAAATAGAATGTGTACTTCTTCATGTCTATTCCATAGCAGAACCAGCTTTTCATCTTAAATGTTTTTGTACTCTCGTGTGCTGATTTCTTTCAACATTGAGATGAGTCCTTTGGATTTATAGATTTTAGGATGATTATTTTCTATCAGAAATAACTGTCAATATTTATGCTGTTGAATTTAGTCCAGTGTTTTTGTTTTGGATTTGCTGAGGGTAGCATTGGTTTGTGTTTTCTTGCGCTTTTTTTTTCGTTTGTGTGTGGGAGTTTTGTGGATTTTTTTGTTTTGTTTTGTTTTTTAGCATTGAGAAGCTTAAAAGAAAGAATATGTGGAATAAATTTGAGTAATTTTGTTTCCTTCTAACAACTGTTGCCTTTCTTCTAAATAGTAGATATTAGTAAAAGGAATAACTATGGATCTTTCAATGACAAAAAAGTCATTCCCGTGACAGGTCTGTAAATGACATTATCTACTCAGTAGCTATTATCTCTTAGTTCAGTAGTAGATAGGATATGTGTATTTTATGCAAGCAAATACTATGAGTTAATATTTCCATGTGAAATGCCCTGATAATGGCTTGTAGATAGTGACCTAGAGTTATGGTATGGCTAAGATGAAAGCAGAGAGGAAGTATTGAAAGAAGCAGGTTAATTTATAAGCACCTTTGAAATGATAAATAGTCCTCTTGGTCATGTCACTGTAGAAATAACTTATTTTAATTACATTGAAGGTTGAACTTCCTTGATTCAAACTCAATGCAACACAGGATAGCCAAACTCTTGTGGCTTATATCAATCCAAAGGCTACTCACTTGTGCTAAATTTACAGATGCATAACTTAAAATAGACTTTGTCTTACTTGTGACACGGCATTTCAGAGAGTTCAAGCTGATTTGGTTTCAAATTGGTATGTCATGTGTCTCAGTTTTAAGTTCATATTTCAATTTCATATGTGTGAAATCTGTTTTTCAAATCTGAAAAATCTGATAGTATGCTTTCTGTTAAAGCAATATAAAATTGAACACTGTAATTTAGGTTTCTCAAATAAAATTTGTAGTTCTGGGGGATCATTTGATTTACAAACAAAAGTAATTGCAGATCTTTATAATTGTCTATAAACCAAAATAAATTTGGAAGTGCACATGGAATCATAATGTTATAAATGAAACTGCTTTTCTATTTCAGAAAAGTTTCTTTTTAACTTACGCACAATTTTTTTTTTCTCTTTGGTTAATCCAATCTTTCATTACAAACTTTAAAGTTAACTGTTGATTGCAGACAGTGAAATGTTTCTATAGTAGTACATTTGTACCGGTCTTTGAAAGTATTATAGCTAAGTAATTTGAAGATTTAATTAATAGCATGTATTTTATTTTCCATTTTATATTTGTCAGTTAAAAATATACTCAAAATTATACAGATAATGGTATCTTGTGTAATAGCTATCTTCGTAACAGATAGCTGAGACCTTAATGGAATGGCATTACAATTTGCTCTGTATCCACATATGCAACAGTTTGATTTTAGTCGTAGTAGCAAATGAGAGAATGAGGGGATAAGGAAGCCTTATAGTATCCTATAGTTAATAATACAGTTTGCCTCTTTTTTGCAATCTTATATAGAACTACAGGCAAACTGCAGTGTGGCTGGCAAATTCATCAGCTGAGGTTTGCAAGAATTCTTTTTGTGAAACCATGTAAAGGTAGCATTTTGCATCTTTAAATGTATTTGAAGTTCATCCTGCCTCATTGAAAAGTCTTCTTACAGTATGTTTTCCATGTAGGAGAGCAGTATTGAGCTGATATTACATTATTCTTCGGAAAGGTATCTTGTTAAGCATTTGGTACAAAACACAAAAGAAAACAGCATGGAACTGACACTCACTCATATGTCTGGAGAAACTGTTTTTTCCATGGTAAATAAGTAAGATGTTGTAATTATTCTGCTGTCTGTTTCCACAGACAAATTCTGATACTGCATTAATGCTAATGCTAATTTGGAGATGGATTTTCTGTTTGACAGTCTCAGCATAAGTAGTTTCCTTTATTTATGATTCATGTGCCATCCGTTACAGGCATACACAGACACACACGTGTGCATGCACACACATACGATGGGCTCTTTGCTGCAAGTACAGATACATCTTCAGAACTGTTACCCTTTTTCTACACTTAGATTACAGTAGAATGCATAAATTTACAAGAGGGACAGCCGTTTTGAGATTTATCTTCTATTTCTCCAAGGTCTTACCCTCCTCTCACTTATGCATCTCTCATTTCCAATGACTTTAATTGAAGTGCATTTTCTATTGTATGTAATCCATACCATGAGAAAGGTGTTTTGGAAACTTTTTTGCTAGCTTGTAATGAAATGAGCGTATCACAAAAATGTATCTAGAGAGAAGTAATATTTTGGGAGAATGGCCAAAATATATAGGTGAAATTACTTGAAGGCATATCAAATGAGATTTACATTTGATCAGTGATACTCTTTCATGTTCTATAACTAATCTTCCTGCCTTTTGAAAAGCTTTCAATAGCAGGATCCACAGCCTCTTTCTCAAGCTGTAATCTTTTTGAATTCTACATATGGATTTTTATATTGCATATACATCGTGTCTTCAGTTTTGAGAAGAGTTCTTAACATGGAGGTTACTTCAAGTTTGTCAACTCATTGTTCCTACTATCCCTCTTGCCCCATTCCTGGCTCAGGCAGGGTATCTTATGGCATGGTTAAATTTAAGGGAGGTTTTTGCTTGCCATAGAAATATTTCTTTTTTTTCTTTAAAACATTCCTGTAAGCTGCCTGATACCATGAAGGACAGATCAAGCAAAAAACATCTGGCTGAAGGAATGCTTATCTTTCAGTTTTCTATGTATGACTGTGGAAAAAAATATTTATGGACTGCTAACTTCAGTTACTGGATGGACATATTCAGACATGCAGTCTGAGTTTATCATTCATTTATATAAGGAATTTTAAAACCTTGCAGAAGAAAATTAAAATAAGAATCAGACGTTTATTCTTCTTTATAGTCCCATTGTTGTTTTGGGAAGGTATAATGTGTATAATGAGACTAAAGAAAACAGAAACTGTTTTCTGACAGTTTTCTGTAACTTTTTACAAGTGACTATAGCATAATGGTTTCTTAAATCAAAAATTTTAGTTACCTTAACAAAGATAACCCAAAATGCAAAGTCAAGGACAAGGCAAACCAGCAGTGCTGTTCTTTGTTGCACAACTGTATCCTGAACAGTTGCAACACAACAGGTTGCGCATTCTGCTGTAAAGACTCAAACTAAACAGATGCATTTTCACTCTAATCATCTTAACGATCTTTTCAGTAGAAATGATATTTTAAAATGGGTGATCATTGGTAAGTTTTTTCAATGCATGAGTAGCCCTTGTGTATGGTCCAAGATACTGGTGATTGCTTCTTTCTGAGAAGCTATTTCTATCTCCCTTTATTCATAAACACACATAAAGAAATATGTCATTTTAAATAGCGATAAATCTGGTATAAAAAGCTTAAAAACTCCTATAGTTCCAAAAAAAAAACCCCAAACTATGCAATCCAAATAAAATCAAGACTTTCAAACACTTGTCCAGAGCTGGAATGCATTGCCAGCATGATTACATATTGTCACAGTATCCAGTTTATGCGGAGTTCCAGCAATTATCTGAAACCATATGTCAATTAATTTGTTTGGGGCTGGGTTTCATACTCACTGCCAAAGCTATGAGCAAATGCTTAAGGGATAATAGACATTCAGAATGGAGGACTTCATATTTATGGAAAAAGAGATCTACTTATGAACCAGGAAAAAATAGCTCATAAGATTGTCCAATATGATGTGCTAAGATCAGCGTAGTAATTCCAATGGTTTTAGCAAAATGCGTTTTAACAATTAATGCAAATTGACGACAACAAAAATGATGAGTATTGTGTCCAGTTCTGGTCTCTCCAGTTCAAGAGGGACAGGGAAATACTAGAGAGAGTCCAGTGGAGGGCGGGGAAGATGATTGAGGGATTGGAACATCTCTCTTACGAGGAATGGCTGAGAGACTGGGGTTGTTTAGCCTGGAGAAGAGAGGACTGAGAGGGGATCTTGTCAATGCTTACAAATACCTGAAGGGTAGGTGGTGGCCTGTGATAGGATGAGAGGCAGTGTTCACAAACTGGAACAAAGGAAGTTCCATCTCAACATGAGGAAAAACTTCTTTTCTGTGAGGGCTACAGAACACTGGAACAGGCTGCCCAGAGAGGCTGTGGAGTCTCCTTCTCTGGAGACCTTCTGAACCTGCCTGGATGTATTCCTGTGTAGTCTGACTCGATGATCTCCAGAGGTCCCTTCCATCCCCTAACATTCTATGATTCTATGAAAATGTTAAACTCTTTTCATTGAAGGGATACATTGTCCCAAATGAAATTCTGATTCTGTGCTTTATTCTCAATGTTTTTCCGTTTTAATCTTCAAACAATAACTGAAAAGCTTAGATAAAATCTATGAAGTAATGCAAAATCAACAGAGTCTATGGCTAGAATTTATTTAAGGATTCTAACAGCTGTTCTCCTAAATCTCTGCTAGAGCTACAGCAAACCCAGAAGTTAAAAATAGACAAAAAAGATTACCTCAGCAGTGCTTCTGTTGGTAGAAGACTGAGTAAAAACAGTAGCTATTTTATTCTTTCTTTTTAAAGAAAAAGTTCTATAGAAGGTTGGATTTCAGATGGGAAATACCAGACTGACCTGATTCTCGAACAGTATTGGAGATGCAGGGAGACTGCACTGTCCATATGCGTAAAGGTGTTACAGGGAGTCTGGGACAGCTTGAATTTTGAAGGTGCAGTCTGTCAGGATTGCTTCATGTTGATTCAAGTTTTAAAGTTATTGAAAGCCTTTACTTAAAATGATGGGAGTTTAGAAGAACATGCTGGTTATGTATATATATGTGATATGCATTATGAAGAGCTTGGAATTTGGAAGGTTTAGGAGAGGAAAAAAAAAAAAAAAAAGAGTGTGTGTGTTTGATTTTTTTTTTTTTTCCCCCCTCTCTGATTCTCAAATAGCACATAAAATTGCCCTTTATTTTCTCTCCAGAAGACATGTACAAATTAATCACAGTGAAGAAGTAAGTTTGTCGCAGGGTTGGGAGTCAGACTCTTTACTGATACTAGACTTGTCATACATTAGGAAACTCAATTTAGAAATCACTGTTAACAGCAAGAAATCTCAAGACATTTATTATATTGATCCCAGCATCAGTGGAGTCTGTTATTGCCTTGTCACACTTTTTAATGCCATGTTTCAAAGTGTCTTTTCTGCATGAAAATGAGACTATCATCTTAGAACATTACAGTCGCATATCAAGTTGCCTGGGCTTATGAACTATCAGAAACCATTGAACCTTGACAGCAACTTACTGTTTATGAGGTTGGAATAATCAATGTACAATAACTTCATTATCTACTTTATTGTTTAAATAGAATTTAGTGTATCAAAATGTTTTTGTACCTCACATCAAGGACATTTGTAGACAGATAGGAGTTTAAACTCTTTCTAGGTATGACTCAGTGGTGGTTTAATGGCTTCTGTAGCTTTGCATGAGCATTTGTACAGTCATGTACAGAGAGTCAAGTGATAATTTAAGATACCCTCTCCTGTTTAATTCTCTTACCTAATTCTTATACTGAAATATGCACTTCAGAAGTCAAACAGCATAGATAATTCAAAAAGAGACAAATAAAAAAAAACAGGCTGAAGGTAAATAATGAAATTAAATACTAAAAAATAAACAGAACAAAGGGACAGAGTTGAGAACACAGGACAGATTTTACTCTTACCAAGACAATTATAATGGAGATCCTCTCTGGAATCAAGGAAACAGTTTTTTAGAGACATTCTCCAAACGTGTTCTTTTAAAATGAATTAGAAGGGATTCTACATTGCTCACTTATTTTCTCAACAAAATATAGGAGCAGGTAAGATAAATAAATACCTCTATCACCATTCAAAATTACAATCAAATTGAAATTACAACTGAAATTTTCTATATAAATCTGTTAGATACGTTTGTTTTAATGTTCGTTATGAGCTATGTGTATGTTTTGAAAAGAAGGTATAAGAGACAAAATTGATTGGAGTGCTTGCTCTCAACAACAGCAACAAATTTTGGAGATTTTTATATAGATACAAATTAAAAATTTAAAGAAAAAAATGTGCCAAACCCTTATCTCTGTTTTACTTGTCCAGTATGCACACCTATCCAAGGCCAAAAGAACAAGAAATAGGTTGAACAAACATGCAAGTATGCAAGAAGGCTGCTATATATGGCAAATAAAGAAAAAGTTTGGCATATATTTGAGTTTGACACGTATTTCTTATAAAGTTAGTTTGCATAATTATTACTGATTAAAAAGCCCAAACAGTTTATATCAGGAATTCTAAATAGATCTAAGTGGCCCTTTATCTTCATTTTCAGCCATATACAATTCTTTTGCAGAATGACACAATCTAGTAACAATATGATGTGCAGCTACTACATTTTGCTACAACAGCTTTCTCTCTTGAGCACTTCAAGACTGATTACAAATTCTGTGTAAGTATCAGCCCCCATTCTTCTAGAACTGATTTCAACATGTTTGAAATAAGGCACAGGAGTGTTCCTCTTGTTTAGGGCAAGATTTAAGTAGTATTTAAGTGGGCAGAACACAGTTTCTCTCCAATAAGCACTGCTCTGACTAGCCAATACTAGTCAAAAGATACGGTATGTTCTGTATCCTCAGCAGGGAGAAATGCAGGTTAATATATGTCTAGTTTTACTGCTTGCTTCAGTCTAGGTTTACCTTAAGGATTTCTTTTTTACTTTTGACCTGCATTGATGTTATGAAGCTTTTCATATTTGATGAAATTTCACTCCTGTGTGATCTGACTTAAGTATCTTATTCTCATGCATGCAACATTTGCAAGATCTGCTAGTATAGTTCAGTGAAAGTTAGTAACCTTATATTTTAGTAGTATTTCTTTCTAAATTAAAACCAAGCAGTCTATTTAAAAGTATAAACAGGAGTCCTTATCATTGTATCCAAAGCAGAAAATTTTAAAACTATAAAAAAATCGTTATCTTTCATTTATTATGCGGTAATTAATAATTTAATAAATGTTTATTTAATCTTTGAGGAATAAGCAGAAAAATGTTCCTTAAGTTCTGATCATAGTTGATTATTTTTTTGGGGGAGGAGGTGGGGCGGGGTGTATGTTTGTGTTATTTTTTCGCCTGTACTTGGGACTTCCTATGTGGAAAGCAACCCGATAAAAAGCCCCATAAATTTATAGAACTAATTTTCTTATTTTTAATTAAGTATGTCTAGAAAAACAAGATACTTGTATTTTTAGGAAAACAGACTTTTAGACTTAGATTTCTTCTTCATAAACATCGTAAATATAGAAACCACACACATTTCAGATGAATACATCACTGTCTGCTGGTATTAACTTCCCAGAAAGAGAGCATCTGAATTAAATCTTAGTACTGCCGCTTTGTGTTTATGTTACGCTGATTGCTGTATTCAGTGGGGTTACTTCCAAAGGCAACTCTGACATTTATTTGTAATACATATAGCATGTTGCAATTCTACAGCGTAAGTAGGAAAACATTTTAACTTAAGTAAACGTTGATGTTCTTGCTTTTCACATAATTTTACATACTGTGGTACATAATGTATTAAAATATCTGTTGTTCATAATATGTTAAATCTGGGGAAAATATCTATGAATTTCTCATACTTCTCTTGTAACCATCATGATCGTCTGCCGTCTTAGTATAATTTGTACTTACATATTATTTGTTGCTGTATGTTCTCTCAGACTTAATCTGAGAGATTTTGTGTAGATTATTTCTTCCATATTACAAAAGCCTGACATAGTAGGTGTGTCATTTGCAAGGGTATAGATGTGAGTGATCAATAAAATTTGCTTCCAGATTCACTACTAAGTGTTACACTGTGCATACATTGAAGAGCTATAGCATTGTGGAGAACCAAAGATGTGTATGAACATAGTTTATTGGACAACTTGAGGCTCTTAATGTGTTCTTTCCATTATTCATATTAAAAATTCCTCAGTGTTAGAAGGGCTGAGTTTCCAGGGTGCTAGAAGATGTCCTACTTTCTTTTTTACGTATTGCAATGCTCCACAGAATTTTTTTTTTTTAAAAAAAGATTAAATGAAAAATTAGATGCAATAATTAAAGGAAGTAGCAAAAATGTAATAATACAAGAGCAGCAGATTTTGGGATAATTTCTCAAAATTTTAGAAGTGACTAGGAAAATTTTGGATTTGCAGAACTTCCTGATTAGAAAAATGTAATGGGGCAAAAATGAATTTAAAAGCTGATTTTTAAAAAATGAATATTTTATTTATTTCCTTCTCTGCAAGGCTCTGTAGCTACTGCCTGCCGTGATCCTGGTGTCCCCATGAATGGAACTAGAAATGGGGATGGAAGAGAACCTGGAGATACTGTCATTTTTCAGTGTGACCCTGGCTATGAACTGCAAGGAGATGAGAGAATAACCTGCATTCAGGTAGAAAATCGGTACTTCTGGCAGCCCAACCCACCAGTCTGTATAGGTATGCAGAAAATATCAAATAATGCTTTCCTAAATTTTCAAATTCGAGTGTAATGAATCACACTGCTCTAGGAACTTTCTTTGAAGAACAAATGCATAGAAGAACTACACATCTGATAAATTAGTCTCTGATGGACATAACCAAAATCTTTCCTTTGTAGTTGTTAATATAATAGTTCTCCTCCTTTCTTTCTCAAGGGCATGTCGTTTATATTTTCATGATCTGTGACAGAAAAAGCAAGAAAGTCAATGTCAATGACTTTTCCTTAAAACTTGAAAAATATGTGGAGCAATATGTGGAGAATTTGGTTAACGTTCATATGCTCGTGTGTACTTACAAAACATCAGGCCAATGACCTAGTAAATTTATAGGTCAAGTGAAATTAAACAAGGGGCTAAAGAAGAATGTAAACAAAAGACCATTAAATAAAAGATGCTTCTGGTTAGAAACAATACCAATTTTAATTTTGTGAAGACAGAGAAATTGCTGTTGTTATCCTTATTGTAAAAATCAGTATGTATTTTGTATTAAAAGAAGCTTCTCCAGCCCGTTCCATTGTAGCTAGCGGAACATTCTCTAGCAACTGAATACCTGAGAAGATGGTGTGATGATAATTTTTGTATTTGACGATTGTTAGGAGAAGCAAAAAAAAAATGTGCTAGATCCGCAAAAATTATTTTATACATTTTCTATTACCATTGATTTATAATATCTATGTGTTCTCAGAATAAGCTGGTGCTTCAGCTTGTAACTGCTTTTGCACAAAATGGTGATTTTGGAATTCATATTCATTCATAGTATCAAAATACAATGGAAGATTGTAATTTAATTATTTTTTTTTTGAGGCAATTTAGCTATCCATTGCTCCCTTTTAATACAAGAAAAATATTTAAAATGTAAAAAGACTATACTCGTATATATTGTATTTGCAGATGCATTAATCTACTTGTTTTCTACTTGCATTTCTTGAATTCTTAAATGACTTGTGGTTTATTTCTCATGATATTAGAAAATATTGCATATAATTTCCCACTTAGTTGATTTTTATCTTAAATATCATCTTGATCTGTACAGATCGTCTTAAGCGCCATCACATGGCACATACAGGACTAGCAGGGGATCAGACCCTGTCAGCATGAAAGACAGGTCCTACTTGACGAAAATTATCTCTTTCTTTGACAAGGTGACCACTTAGTGGATGCAAGAAAGGCTGGGGGTGTTGGTTACCTGGAATTTAGTAAAGCCTTTGACACTGTTTCCCACAGCATTCTCCTGGAGAAAGTGGCTGCTCATGGCTTTGATGGGCATACTCTTCACTATGTAAAAAAACTGCCTAGATGGCTGCACCAGAAGAGTTCTGGTAAATGGAGTTAAATCCATGTGACAGCCAATCACAAGTGTTTTCCTCAGGGCTCGGTACTGGGGCCTTTTCTCTTTAGTATCTTTATCAGTGATCTGGATGTGGGAATTGAGGACACCCTCAGCAAATTTACTTGGGGAAGAGTGGCTTGAAAGGTCCCTGGCAGAAAAGGACCTGGGGCTGTTGGTTGACAGCTGACTGAATATGAGTCAACAGTGTGCCCAGGTGGAGAAGGCGACCAGTATCATCCTGCCTTGTATCAGAAATAGTGTGCCCAGTAAGACTAGGGAAGTGATTGTCCCCCTGTACTTGGCACTAATGAGACCACATCTTGAATACTGGGTTCAGTTTGGAATCTGTCACTACAGGAAACACATAGAGGTGCTGGAGTGCCTCCAAAGGAGGATAATGAAGCTGGTGAAGGGGCTAGAGAACAGGCGTGTGATGAGTGGCTGAGGGAACTGGGTTTTTTAGCCTGCAGAAAAGGAGGCTTGAGGATACTTCCACTCTCTACAACTACATGAAAGGAGGTTGTAACAAGGTGAATGTTGATCTTTTCTCCTAAGTAACAAGTGGTAGGAAGTTGATATTAGGAAAAAAAATACTCCCCAAGAGTTGTAAAGAATTGGAACAGGCTGCCCGCAGAAGTGGTGGAGTCACCATCCCTGGAGGAGTTTAAAGGATATTTACATATGACGCTTAGGGACATGGTTTAGTATGGAACTGGCAGTGTTAGGTTAATGGTTGGACAAAATGATCTTAAGGGTCTTTTCCAGCCTAAATGATTCTATAATTCTGTAAGTGCTTTTAGTAACCAGTTTGCTCACACATTCTCTGTTACAGAAGACCTGAGCAACAGCTCCTCTTCCTGGTACTGCAGATGATCACTTTGTAGAATTCTGTTTTGCAAAATGATGTCATTCTAAATTTTATTTAGAATATTGTGAATAAAATTTAAGAAATTCTTTCAAAAAGAGCTTTAGAAAACATGTTTATTCTCTTGTTCTCAGGTAAAGAATGCTGAAGTACAAAACTCATGAGGGTAGTGATATTTCCGTTCTTTTTATTAAGTATTTACATTTCTGAACCCCAAGCACACAGCATTAAGGAACTTCAAAATCACAGAGAGACACGAGTTTGTTCTATTCTGTATGTGCTTGGAAGATATTTTATCTCAGAGTTTGAAACCTAGAATGTTTTAGTGAATTTCATTTATAATGTAACAGTCTTCTGAATTCCTTATCAGTACTGTCTGGTGAAAAAGCAGGTAGTTGATTAAGTAGATCATATTTCATAACCTAAGAAGCTTCTTTTTGAATTCCTTTCACAAGAAGTTGGAGATGGAAAGCTCATCCAGTCAAATTTCTTAATGTCTTTAGCCAGAGTATTTTTCAAATTCACAGTATTTTCAGAAAAGCCTTGATATAATGTTATGCAAGCTAATAAAAGGACAAAGAGTTCAAAACCAAGTGCTTCCCTTAGTAGTATTAGTATTTGTCTAGGGAGAAATGTGAATATATTTTTTTGTTGCTATTAAAGCTTTGTAGATACTTGACTTGTTTTATGTTTAACTTTTGGAGGACATTAAATGTCAGGGAGCAGATTGCTGGTACTTGCTTCTTTTCTTCTTATCTCCTTTCTTCAATTCCAATTTATTTTTCTTCACAGCTCCCTGTGGAGGAAACTTGACTGGCTCATCAGGTTTTATACTTTCACCAAACTTCCCTCATCCTTATCCCCATAGCAGAGACTGTGATTGGACTATCAGTGTTAATAATGATTATGTTATATCATTAGCATTTATCAGGTAAACTGCTATTTGCTCATATTTTTTAAACTCATGATTGTAACTTCATTATTGGCAGTTGTTCAGAGCATTCTAGGGTAACATATTTATACTTAATATAATTCTCAAAGTGATTAGTAATTGTTATCTTTGTTCGCAGTCACAACCAATACAGTAGAGTATTTAATACACGTAGAAGTGGAGCTTGGGAGCTCATTGATCCTGTTCAGTTAGAAGCACTCTCAGTTTACACCAATTAATGTGGAACTGGATGATGCTCAATTTATCACCATTCTCTCCCTGAGAAAGCAGCATGGAGTGACTCAATGAATTATTCCCAACCCAGGAGGATGGTCTTTAATGATGAAGCCTATTGATTCATTGTATTTTGTATGAGACACCTGCTATTTCAGCAAAATTTCAAAAATAGTCTTTAAATTTAGTTTTATTTGTCTGTATCGGTTCAGGATACCTCAACAGGAGACTTCCTGTTGTTCTGGTTATTAAATGAAATTGTTTTTCTTTATCACAATGCAAGAGTAAATTGAGCTTAACAGAATCCACATAGGAACTTTTGTTGTCTGTATTGCATGTAACCTATAAATTAAATCAATATATGTATTATTTGTGAAAAATACACATCCCAACTGGGGTATATGATGATGTCACAGAAAAGTTAAAAATTGTGTATTTGAAATCCCATCAAATTTAGGTCTTTCTTATGCTGAATGTTCTATGATAGTGTTTTTGTTGTTCTGGTGAATGATAATGTGATGACTTCTTTAGTGATGTAGATCATGTGATTGTATATTCTCAGTGGTCAGTGACATAGTATGTGTTTAGAAGAATTCCTTCCAAGCAAATTAATCACTCGACTATATATACACAATTAACAATGTTACTATTTTGTTGGTTATTTCAGAATCTGCTGTGCAATTGCAATTTATTATTTTTTTGTAATATCATGACCTCAAAATATTTAAGAGTATTCTGCTCTTTATATTGTAGATTTAGATACGAAATCTTCCGTCTTAGAAGAAATACAATAATTTACTGTGTGACTCAGTATAGTATGTAAATAGTTTATAGATCCCAAATATCCCCATCTTGTTCTTAAAATCTGGACAGTTGCTATGATTCCTGACTGAAGCTGACAGGCTTAGTCTTGGTCAAACCATATACATACAGACAGTTCCTGAGTGAGGAAAAAACCCTTTCCTGTGTAAACGAAACTCTACATACTCCACTGATCATTGTTAAATTTGCTTTTGAGTCAGACTTACCCCAGCTAACTCTTTTAAACTCAAGACAAACTATAGTACTTTAAAAATTGCAGCTGTTGCATTTGAGTTTTGAACTTATTTTTGTAGGGAAATATGTTTTAAATAATCTAAAAGTTAAAACATATTTTCTCTGAAGGAGCTGTATTAGATCTTCAATGCCTACATTTACTTTAATCAGGAGTTAGTGTCAAGTAGAGACAAAATAATACTGGTGTTTAGATACTCATTCTTTTGCTAACAATCTTTTTAAAACCTTTTTTTGAACAGGGATGATCTTATAAGTGAATTTAGTTAACTCTCTGCCCTTAACTGAAATTAAGTTTAAAATTAACTAATAAAGCTGGCTAACTATAGTTATATAATTAAATAAATTAATTACATTTTGAAAAGTAACTAAAATTAAGTTCAAAA
Organism: Baryphthengus martii; assembly: GCA_013396935.1. NCBI lineage: Eukaryota > Metazoa > Chordata > Aves > Coraciiformes > Momotidae > Baryphthengus > Baryphthengus martii. The sequence continues at coordinate 36,506 of VWZK01008370.1, read as the reverse complement.
GAAGAGATGAGATTTTAATACTACACCTTTTCAGTTAAACTGATTACAGGCAAGATTCTTGTTGCTCTTAAGGTTGCTGCAAGATTATCCCCTTGCTTTGGGAATGTGTTCAGCCTGACTGAAAGCTGTGTACACGCCACTCTGCAGCTGACTGCATTATATCATAAATCATTTCTGCCAAGGGTTCCAGTAGATCTACATTGTTTATTTCTCTAAAGGTTTAGCAATATGGTTGTTATTTTTTTCTATTTAAGAAGTTTACTTTTTTTCTAACTAGCAGAGAACTAATAAATGTAGTGTTTCTGTTTTCTAATAACACGCTTCTACGAACCAGTATTCTGAAAGTAGAGGGGCTTTTTCCTTTAATGAAAACGACGATAGTAAACTTTTACGTTTGCAAGACTGAAAAAGTTAGGCAAAGCACGTTCAATCTAATATTTCTCTTTTTTGTTCTACAGTTTCAGTATAGAACCAAATTATGATTTTCTTTATATCTATGATGGCCCAGACGGTAATAGTCCACTGATAGGGAGCTTTCAAGATAGCAAGCTGCCAGAGAGGATAGAAAGCAGTTCAAATACCATGCACCTGGCTTTTCGGAGTGATGGATCTGTTAGTTTTACTGGATTCCATCTGGAGTATAAAGGTAAATAAAATTATTTTTCTTTTCCATTAAAAAAGTTCAGTACACGAGTGTAAATTTCAATCTACTTTAATTTCTCATAGTTTTTTTGTCTAGTAATGTTTTGGTTTTCTCTAAGAGTATGATAATATGTGTTATATATACATACCAAATATAATTGTTATGAAGGTATTATTTTAATATAAAGCTTCTAGTATGCTTTCATTTAGCTGGTACAAGTTAATGTCAAATGCATGATTCCAAAAAAAATAAGACTGCAGTTTATAGATTTCAAAACTAATGATGCAGTGACAAAACTTAACAGCATATATACGTATTTTTTTCCAAAATATAATTTATTTTTACTTTTTAGCACATGTCAGCAATATATGTATCTATCTATCTATATATATGCACTTAAGATCATGTTAAATGAAAGGATATGCTAGGATTTAGGACATCATTATTGACAATGAAAAACTGTTTTGGCTAGTATGATGGCCCTGGTAGACCTGTCAGCCAACCTCAGACATCTGTCTGAGGTCATAACACAATAAACAAGAAAATTCAGACTTGTAAAATTCATAATCAATAGGAGCTTTCATAAATTCCTCTACATGGCTCAAGAAACAGAAATATTTCATATTAAATGAGTATTGAAATATCCAATAATCTGTAAAGATAACCGGATGGAAGATGTGGATATTGCTCGTATAGAGGCAATATATTCTAACCTCCTTGTACTTACTTTCTTCATTTGTTCTGAAAGCAATTACTAAATTCAAGCCCACAAAGTCTCCTTTTACTTTCCTAAAGTATTTGGATTCTACAGGTGTAAAGGAAGTTGTCTCCACAGTATGAGCTAGTGCTAAGAAGTTAAAAGTAGGTTTCAAACATGTTGATAATGATCCTAGATGTATGTAGCGTTCCACATCATTTAAAAATATTTCTTTTTCCTTCTCCATTAAAGTGAAGAGTGATAAATGCAGATGGAAATGCTATAGAATGGAGTTCAGGGATGCAGAACTTCCAAAGAAGAAGCAAGCGTATTGATTTTTTTTAAAGGGCCCAGTTTTTTTTCTTCTGTGGTGTTGAATACAGTCTTGTCTCATAGAATTAAAGTGTTTCTCCAATCCACCAATCCAAGATGAAGGATACCCGTTTTCTACCAAGGAACAAGCAATAGGACAAGAGGAAACAGTGCCAGGTTGTGCCAGAGAGGTTTAGGTTGGATATTAGGAAAAAATTCCTCACCAAAAGGGTTGTTAAACACTGGAGCAGGCTACCCAGGGAAGTAGTGGAGTCACCATACCTGGAGAGATTTAAAAGATGTATAGATGTGGCAAGGTTTAGTGGTGGACTTGGCAGTGTTGGGTTAAGAGTTGGATTCAATGATCTTAAGGGTTTTTTCCAAGTTAAATGTCTCTGTGTCTCAATTTTTGAAAGTGATATAAGTGTTATTATCTGGCAAAAGAATAGTTGTAAAGATTCTTAACAAATTTTTGTTAATTTCTTGCACAGTGGATTTTAAGTATCAAAATTATGTAAGCACGATAGCTGTAATAGATGACTGACATGCATTCAATTTACCAAAATTAGTAACTATACTATTGAGGAGAAAACTCCTAATATAGTGTTTTATGAACAGAAATTTTTTTATTTTTTTTTTTCTCAAAATGTGTGACTTGGCAGGGAATGTACAGACCAGCAGATGAGGGAGGAGTTATTAATGGTGTGATATATCATAAATAGGAAGGGAAAGGCAGAGGAAGGTGAAGAATAGATTTAAGGTGTACTGCTAGAGAAGTTCTAAACTACTTCGAATAAGAGCTGCCATTTTGTGAAGGATTAACATTTTCGAGGGCAAAGAATGGTTACCTTAGTTGAGGGAACCAACTACAGATGATATCGTTGTAGGTGCACAGACCAGCTGACCTAAAGAAAATAGATGATACAAAGCACAGCCCTGGGATTCACAGGGAATTTTAACTGCTCCCATCACTGCTGCAAGGACAAAGTGACTTAGCACAAGCAGTCCAAGGGACTTCTTGAGTGTGTTCATGACAATTTTTTGATGCAGGTGATCCCCTAGCTGACTAGGGCAAATACTCTGCTGGAGTGATTACTCACTGTTGGAGGACCCAATGAAAAGAAAATGGAAAAGATTGTGATATTTAATACCTTTTCACCTTGTTTTTTTTACCAGTATGTTTTGTCTCCGATCCTTCTTGACCCTGTTAGTAGGGTTTGTGGGAGGGCAGCATGATCCACAGTGGAGGAGGAGTCAGGAAACAATTAAGCCATCTAGTTGTACATATCTCCATTGGAACAGATGAGATGCATCCAAGAGTATTGAGGAAGCTGGCTGATACTACTGCAAAGTTGCATTCTATCGTCTCTGAAATGTCATGGCAATCAGGGTGGTTCCTGGTGAACAGAAAAGACAAATACTACGTGCATCTTGAAGAAGAGTGAGAAGACGACCTGGGGAAGTACAGGGCTGGTCATTTTGAACTCAGTCCCTGGGAAGATTATGGAGCAAATCCACCTGGAAATTATTTCCAAAACAAAGAAATACAAGTAACTGTTTGGAATCAGTCTGCATGGATTTACCATGGGAATCAAGTCCAACCAAGTCATACCCGTCCATGGGGTTGCTTTTGCTCAAGGACCTGGGTGTACTTGATGGGTAATGCAAAATGATGGGGAATTCCAATGTTTACCTAAGGGTAGTTGTTTTTGGGTGAGAAGAGCCAATCATTTGAATTATATAATGTTATTGCTATATAATACTGTACGTCATTACCACTATGATTGCTTTGTGCTATATCTACGGAATTACAATAAGAGTCAACCAGATCAGTGAAGAAAGAATTTTGATGGAACCAGAAGTGACTTCAGCATGCAGCAATCCAACACCATACACCATCTCTCCTGCCCTAAAGGACAGATGGAGACCAAGGTCATGGACTAAACTCAATAGTCATTTTGTGCGCCAAACAATAAATTACTTTATCTTCCTCTCTTTTTAATTTCTCATGTAGTACTAATCTCTACCTTATCCATAGATCTGATTATGAAAGATGAACTTCTTGTCATAAACTCAGGAATGATGATCTCACAATATCCGTTGTGTATTAGTACAGATATATCAGTATCAGTTCAGGAAGAAGGAAAAATAATGTTTTCTTCCTATTGTAAAAACATTAGTTATAAATCCTAAATTAAATGATCCTATTTAGTTTTGTTGGGGTTTTTTTTGTTAATTTTAGAATTTGGACTTAAAAGACTTTTCAGTTTGACTTAAGATCTGCCAGACCTCTGAAGTGTGAGTGTGGTTGATATTATATAATATCTACGGGATATTATATAATCCCGTAGATATTATGGGACTTTATGGACTTTCTTGTAAACTGTATCTTTTGATTGTCCACTCAAATTTTTTTAATATGAGTGTTACAAAAGTTTTAGCCTTTCTTGTAATGTTATGCTGTGTTTTGAAGCCTTGTCATTCAGAACAGGAGATAGATATTACAGGCACAACACTACAACTATCCAAATGAGTCAATGTTGATATCAAATACCTGTTCATAGTAATTAACTATGTGATTTATTATTGTACTATTTTTCATATCAAAAGCATGCTCTGTAGATTAGATATGCAAATCCAAATAAGTGTATTAGGAGATCTTCATGGTTATTTGGAAGGTGTGAAGTTGAAATTTCGAAAGAGTCATTCTGTGTTTCCATCTTCAAATGTAAATATGCTTTTATGGTTTTGCAGTGTCTTTCCTCTCAGAAATACTACAGCATAAAAGTAGCCTTTGGAGATCAAACCAAGAGTCTGCTTAGTTCATTAGCTTGTCTGTAGTAGTGACCAATAGCTGATATGTAGCTGAAGTGGATGAAAATCAAATATATAATAATTTCTCCCTATTACCTGTAAGTTTTCAGAAACTTCATCTTAGGTACTGCCAGCATAAGATAAAGTGGTGTTGTATTTAAATCTCTTAAACAGTCTTCCAGGAATTTTGAATCTCATATAATCTTTTGGCAACCATTCCTATCTGTAGCAGAAAATTCCACAGTGGAAATGTGCCTGGTTAAAAAAAAAAATAAAATATCACTTCTTTTGATGTATTAGACTGTTGGCACTGATCTTGCAGAAAGTGATTAAGTGTTTGCTATTGACCTTCTCCACAAAACCCTTACATTGTAGAATGTGTCTTATCTACTGCAACAGTGTCCGTAGATCTAACTTCATCTAACTACGTAATGTCATCACTGGTCACAGTGAACTCTGGAAAAACAATTCTCATAATGGAGCTCTATACAAATTACCTAGGAAAAATACAGGAGAGATGGTATTGGATGGAAAGGGAACATTTAATGTAGAGTGAAAGGATTCTTTAAAAAAAAAAATAAATTGTAACATTTTAGATTATATTAAAAAATATATTCTCGTTTTTTTCCCTCTGTAGCAAAGCTTCGTGAGTCTTGCTTCGATCCTGGAAATATAATGAATGGAACAAGACTTGGAATGGATTATAAACTGGGGTCAACTGTCACATATTACTGTGATGCGGGTTATGTTCTTCAAGGATATTCTACGCTAACATGTATCATGGGAGATGATGGAAGACCTGGATGGAACAGAGCCCTGCCCAGTTGTCATGGTAAGAGCTGTTTTTCATTTATTATAGTTGCTCTTGTTACTAATCTTGCTTTGTCATATGAAAGGAACAGGTATAAAATTAGAAAAAGCAATTTTAATAAGCTTCTTTTTTAGGACAGAACCCTTTTCAGTTATATATTTAATAAAAACAGCATATTTAATAGCTCAGGATAAATATTATTTCAAATTTTTAATAACATTGGATAAATAGTGCTGCAAGATTTTATTAAGAATAGAGGTTAACAGTAATGTCATCCTTTATGCTGACCTATATTCTTGAATTAGTGAGTTTATATTATAGAGATATATATCATATCTAAATAGAGCATTAAGTATATTCTGAATGTCACCATGTAGGTTTGTTTCCTTTTGTTATTATTGGTTTTTAAACCACATAGATAAAATATTTTTTGTATACAACATTACATCATTTAATCTATTGGACATGTGGTCTCTAGAAAAATTCAGCCCTGAAACGCATCAAGGATGCAATCATGTGTATACCATGCATATTACCACCAACTGTCTCAAGCATAAGCATTTTCAGATTTAGACTCTAAGAAAATATTCAATTTTTATTTTACTGATTTGATGTTAATTCTTACCAGCAATTGATGATCTTTTCACGTGTACTGTAAGATTAAGCACAAAACCTCTCCCAGGTTTCTTTATATTAATAAACATTGCAAAAATGCCGAATTATAAAATTAACATTTTCTTTATAAGTTAAAATAAAATCACCTCATTATCATGTTAATTTCAATTACTTTTCATAATTTCAAAATTAAAATGCTGTTAAGTGCATTTCCAATGTAAATATACTTATTTTAAATTGAATATGGGTATTCTTTGCTGTGTACTTCATTTTCTATTGCAAAGTGGATGGTGGAGTACTGGCAAAACAGAAAAAAATAAATTGTCAACTATGAAGAATCACCAATATTATAAGGATTTGAAGAACTTCAGCATGTTCAGTATCCACCAAAAGTCATAGTACTGACCACCAAACTTCAGTGGCATCAAATTGGAAAATTGTCCCCTAGCAAACTCCTGGAAATGTGTTCAACCTTGTGGACTGTGTGCAATGGAAGTCAAATGTTTCTTCCTTATTTTAAAATGAGACCTGAGTGTTGTTTTCCAGAAAGGAGTTAGTGAGGAAGGTTATTGTATATAAGAAGAGAAAGATTTCCTTCTTTTGGAAGGTCTTGTTCATGGGTAATGAAAAATAAAGGATTTCTTTATCAATGATGCAATAAATGTTTCTATTCATGCCACACAATCTACTTAGAAATCTTCCAGTTCTATTTGAACCCTCACTAAAGGGAGAGTATTTTGCTTGGAGGGACTGTCATTTTAATTCAAGGGAAAAAAAATCTTATAATAAAAGAAGTAGTGGATATCTGTCACTGTTTCTAACAGGACTATTTTCTTTCCTGGATGAACACAGCTTTGTTTCAAAGATGACAAACCCCACACTTCTTTAGTATATGATGTCACAGAGTAGGCTTCATAAAAATGCGTTAGCTTTGCTTTGTTTTTCTTATATTACTTTTTCCTCCAGTTCAGAGTTGATGAAGGTTTGTAAATAGGTTGCTGTGATATGTTATAGTATATTTTTACCATGTAATCAATGCTTTCCACTTTTGCAGGATTTAGCTCAAGAAAAACAGAGTATTTATATAGCTGTGAGAAGTACGATATCAATTAGTTAGCTTTAAGTTGCATGGAGTTGACAGGAACAGTTTGAGAGTTGAGTTTTGCCTCCTAAACACTAGTCCCACCTATGTAAAAAGTGTACTCAGCAGAGAAATGAAATTCCCCTGTTCTGCAGTTGTATTTTCAAAAGTCCATTGAAACTGATGTTATAATGAAATGTGGTATACAGTATACCTCAATATATATGTATTTTTTCACTGTCTTATGTATATATATTTAAGAAAAGAAAAATTGAACCTCCTTTATACCTTCAATATTTTATCTGTTGTTTTAGGTATGAAGTGCGATTTTTTTTTTTTTTAAAAGTTACTTCTTATTCTCTGTAAACTTTGCATTTTTAATATCAATTTAGAATCCTGGTTCTTCTATTAAATTCCTTTGAGCCATATTGAACCATGTAGCTTTACAGGGAGAGTGAGGCATCTCAATATGGAAGAAAGAAATATTATGAATGAGTATTCTCATTTTGCTCATACTTGGAGCTAAGTGGGTCAGAGGAGAGGAAGGGAGAACTTTCAGCACTTCAGGGGGCTCTCTGGGCCCAAGGAATATGCTTAGCAATGTATAGAATTGGTCTTGTAAAGAGTATCATTTAAACAACACAGAAAAACTTTTTTCTCTCCTAAGAGAACTTGTGTCATTAATGTTTGATCATTTCCATGAAGAAAAGTATCAGATAAGTAACACAGATAGCATGAGGATGAAACTGATACAGTGGTCGGAAGTCAGACTCTATTAAGTAAAAACTGATCTTGTTGCAATTAATATGGATGTTTTCACTGAATAATAAAGTATCAGTAGAGGAGGATAGAGTTCCATCTCTATACCCGTTTTGAATAACTTGACATAACTTAAGGCATTCTCCTGAGAGACAGTAGATGAGTTTTGAATGACCCAAGTGGAAAAAGAAGTTATGGATCTTATGTGTTCAGAAGTCTAGCCTTTTAGATAAAATATGGGAAAAAATACATACTCAATTCAGAATTAAAAAGAAAATGAAGTTCATGACTCTATTCTATTGGAAGGAAAACTATTTGGGATGGCTTTAAGCATTTTCTAAATACATCTGATACATCAAGCCCCATCGGAAATCTTTCTTGAGGAACACGGATATTCTGGGTCTAGTCATGAACTGACTGCTGAATTGTTCAGTCTGTCAAAACTTGCTTTCCTGAGAATGTGCAAAGCTAGAAAATGTGAGCGTCCACACACCCTGAAAATCAATAACTGATGATTTTGAAGTTATATAAATGCTGAGCAGAGACTTTCAGGATCATAGAGGATTAGTTTTCCAGAATCTGCACAGTGCATAAAGCTGATGATTTTGCAATTGTACCTTTATGGACCAATTTTTTTATTTTTTTTTTTACCTTGTCCTATGTGCATTAGGCTTGCATTTGGTTGAAATCATTATTTAAAACTATCTTGAGCCTCTTAATGAGTGTGGGAGGCGATCCAAATCATTGGCTTCATTCTTTTATGAACACAGGCAAGAATTATCCAGGCTAGTATGCTGAGCTATTTGACATTTCATGGTGGATGTTAAGAACATGGTGTAATTAACATAAGCAGAAGTAATATTACTGTGGAAGAGATGATTATTAATGATTTCTGTTAGTTTCACCAACTATAGTTAATTTCAAATTTTTGGTAACAAAACCCAGTTGTTTACGGAATAATAAAAAGCCTTATAGTGAGAAATTGCATTTATGACTGAGTGTAAAAACCTTGTTCTTACCAGAATACATCATTGATTGGTCTCTAAAAAATGTTGCTATGTTTTGTTGTACTCTGTGGTTTAATCCTTGGAAATACTTGAATTCAGGCTTCAAAATATCCCCATTTGAAAGAGGTGTTTAACAACGCCAAATATTGTCATGAACTGCCTATCACTTATTTGAGGTTGTTGGGGTTTTTTGCAATGAAGCGTCAGTATTCAGATTATTTATGTGTGGAATCATAGAGTCATAGACTGGTTTGGGTTGGAAGGGGTCTTTAAAGTTCATTTAGTTCCAGCCTCCCTAGCATGGACAGGGACACCTTCCACTAGACCAAGTTGCTCAAAGCCCCATCCAACGTGGCCTTGAACACTTCCCAGGGAGAGAGCATCCACAACCTCTGTGTGCAACCTGTTCCAGTGTCTCACCACCCTCACAGTAAAGAGTTGCTTCCTAATATCAAATCTAAATCTACCCTCTTTCAGTTTAAAACCACTACCCCTTTTAAAGATCCTCCTGGAAACTACAGTAAGGCACATGGAAGTTTTGTAAGGAGGTGATTGTTCCTATCAGTCCTGATTGCTTACAGAGCAATTGCACACCATGATATTTAAAAGCAGCAGCAGCGCACTTAATTATGACTGCAACAAGAAAACTTAAGCACACAATTACATACTATAGCCACGGTAATTTAGTAATTAAATACTATACTAAAAGACATATGCATATGCGTTATGAGGAAGAAGAGAGGACCTTCGGCTACGTGTCCACCTCTCTGTCATACGACCTGTGAGATGGTTTGCTTTATTAGGAGCTAGGACAAGGGGTGCCTGCAGCCTTGTCTTTTTCCAAAGAAACATTTTCCTGAAAACTGAAATGTCAGAGGAAGTACCTATGCTTTGTTTTCGCTCTGACATTAGCTCTTGGTTTAATTTGCAGTATTTCATACTTCTCTGTGTGGTTGGGATTTTTTTGTTTTGTTTCATTCTATCTATGTTAACTTGTCACAGCTCTTTGAGGTAGCTCAGATCAGGTTTATATCTGAAAACTTTTAGGATGGAAGACTGCACAGAAAGACTTAATCTTACTATTTTTTATTTTGTAATTTATTAAATGTTGACGGCTTTTTCATCAATCATTCAATATTGATTACTTAATCAGAGGCTTTATAGGTCACATTTTTATGCACTTTTTATGTAGTAAAGCTGTGATTATAACGTGGTTATTGCGTGTGTGGTCTTTTGAAACCATTACTTTAGTCAGACAATTTTTTACATGATAAATTGTAGTCAGACCAAATACCATTACAAATTTCAAGAAAACAGTGAAAATTATAGTTTTCATGATTATTGACAATATTATAAAGAGTTGAGAATATTCTTGTCATAGACGGACAAGTAGACCTAGAAGAAGGTAAAATAATAAGGCACGTTAACTAAATTACTTGCTTTGGTGATTTTTATTTAAGATAGGTAGGTAAAGGCAAAGTTTAATTTCTAGGTAATTTACATTTTGTAAAAATGCGCAAATGTGTTAAAGGAACTGATAGAATCAGCTAGAACTGATGTGGTGATCTATTTCATAGATGTAAGCATCAAGACTTTTTTTGTGTTTACAGTATTTAAAGAGTAAAGATTTTGATCAAAGCAGTTGAAACTTTCATTAACATTTTTCTCCCATTCCCCTTCTGTATTTTTGATGTACAAATGTGGAATGCTTGATCATATTCCCAAATCCTCAACTATTATATATATATGCAATTAAAAAGAAGATTTGGAAAGGCAGAAACTAGTTGTTAGAAGCCAAACATTCATTAACTTCCATCTGTGGAGTTTAACATTGTCATCTTTCTTTTAAAAACAAACTAAACAAAATATACAAAATGATTTGTTTCTAATAGAACAAATGAAATGCATATCTAAAATGTAAATGAGGTCAAGATCAGACGTTGTTACAGGGATACTGTAGATGAATAGTAGTAACTGTATTTTGGGACGGCTACAGTTACTGTGCATTAATTATTTTTGCTAAAAACACTTACGTTTAAGTCCTTTAAATTATTTAGTGAATTTAATGTGCCAGGCTGCTATTAATTTTTGAACTTGTCTGCAAGAGGTTCGTCAATGTGATTAATTTGCTTTAAAATAATATCTATTTGGCAGAGGATGAAATCTGCAGTAAACACATTGTCTTCATACTTTGGAAGCGTCAGAGGGATTGAGTGAGATAATAAAAGAGAAGCAGAGATACAGTGACGATACAAAATCAGGATGGCTTGTAATCACTAAAAAAGAATCCTTGCAAAATCTGAAATTAATTCTCAAGTCCAATGTCTGTCTTTCTCATTTTAGGAAAAGACTTTGTCCAGAAACTCTGAGGATGACATGTATTTAAATGGTTGGTATTTGTGGTATAAAGAGTGGAACAAAGTCAGTGAGAGTTAACTGTGTGCTGGAGTGCAAAGACCAACATTAGTCAGCATTCCATTACGGTAGCAAAAGTTCTGAAGGCATTAAAACACATTGAAGAGGTGGTGTAGGTGATGCTGCAATTGCAGTCATCAATTTACCTTCTTTTGAAGTGTGACACTTTCATTTAAAAGAAATTTATTCCTACTAATTTTACATTTGGATTAGGACTAGCCAAATGATATTACAGAGTGAAATTCATTAATTGCCATGGGCATATGAACTAATTGTGCTACCTGTTCTTGGCTTTTCAGTATCGAGGGGTTGTTCTAACTACATTTTTTCTGTACCGATTTCAGAAACCTTGCTTAAATGAGCATTCATACAAGGTATAACTGTTCTTTTTCTCGTATTGTGCACTTTTATCATGCACTGTCATGTTTGCACAACATCATTGAGTAGGTAAAGAGTTCAACTTCCTGACATTTACACCATAAGACAAAAAGAGAAGATTGATGCTTTTATTTTAAAACTACTCAATAGTTCCCTTAAATCCCTATAAATAAAATCTGTAAAACTAATAGTGTTTGAAGTTGTGAAGAATGAAATGACACATGAGGAGAGAAAAGATGAAGTGTGTAGAGAGGGAAAATTTGTCTTTTAAAATAGTAAAAATTTATAATTTACACTCTAATTATTACAGTCTCTAGTGTAGTAGAGCCTGCATGTATATAAAAGTATTAAATTGTTATTAATAATTAATTGCTGTGTGTCAAAGTATTATACCCTTATAAACAATAAACTGATGTGGTATTTACGTGGTTTTTTTAAAAACAGAAATTTAAGACTGAAAAATCTGATATTGAAAAGTTAGTCAATGACAGGATTAAGGCTGTCATGCAGATGAGGGAATGTTTGGAACATCTTCAACAGTGATCTTGTCCTCTCTCAGCCACAGGAGTATATATCAGTTACTTTGTTTTGATCCAGTAATGATAAAGAGTCCTTATGTTTGAAGTCACGATATGAAGGGACACTATTTGATTATTTCAAAGCTTGAACATGTGTAATGAATGAATCAGGGAATCACAGAATGCAGAGTATTCTTGCAGCTAATAAAGCAAAATGTTACTGTGTTTATCTGTGTTTAGTCTGACAAATTAAGCAGCATCCTTTACTTAAAATTGTTCGTTTTAGAGAATCACACAGCCTGAGTCACCTGAGCACTTAGAATTGTAATCAATAAGGATTGTGTTTTGAATATGTAAAATGCTAATCAAATGCTATGTACGTTGAAAAGTTAGTTCTTAACACTCAGTGTTCATTTACCTGTGCGCTGTTTACATCTAAATTATATTTCGTTACTCATCTGGTTTAAGAAAAAATCATTACTATAATGTGATGAAGAATGTAATGACTACTTCTAAGTAATTTGATAATGCAGTTGTGGTCTCCCTGAGAATTTTTTTGTTCCATAACCTTTGTGGACAAGACATACTTAAAATATATTTGCATTATGCAGAAGAAGAAACTTTAAAATGTAAGGATGAAAGTTAAAATTATTACCTTTCTTTGAACTCACTAACTTCCATTTAGAACACTAACTTGGAATTTGTGTGGTTTGGTTTTTTAGTTGTTTGTGGGGTTTTTTAGTTGTTTGTTGTTTTTTTTTAATAATGTCTAAATTTTCATTGTCATAACAGTTTCTGTCAATGATTTAGGTCCAGCTTTGATAAGTTTCAGAATTCCTGAGGGGATTTTGGCAGCTTCTGCTGGCCTCTGTTTTAACTCACCACTTTCAAATGCTATTAATGTGTATTGTCCTGAGCTTCTGTCTCATTTTTTAAGTGGATTTTGATTGCCGTGATTAAACTGTGTCATGAAGAGTAAAGAGTCGACAGTATGGGAAGCTTCCATATTCTTTAAGATACTGTTTTCTTTGGTACTGCTTTCCATCTGTGTGGTGGTGCCTTGTGTCGCTCTGTTGGTGTCTGTTTCTAGTGTATTTCTGTATTACCAAACAGAAACTGAAATATGTATTTCTGTATCAGATTTTCTTTTCCATATTCATTGTATTGTCAAAACAATTGTAGGTGCTTCATCACATTCATATTTGCAGACTAATACCCACAATAGAAGTATCTATCATTTGGAAGTTAGAAGAAATTTGTCTACCGTTTTTATCTGTTAAGACTTCCTTTGCGTGATTTTAGAATTATTTATTTCCTGGTGGTGAAATATCAGTCACTATATTTGTTTTCTTGTTACGTGTATGTTAGTCTTGACTTAACTACATGAAATCGTTAAAAATGAAAATCTTGTCATTTAGGTTAAAAAGGATAAATAGAATGACTTTGTACTGTATCAGACTAGGAAAACCAGCAGTTAATGGATGTGCTGGGTTTGGCTGGGATGTAGTTAATTTTCTTTATAATAGTCAGTATGAGACTGTTTTGAATCTGTGCTGAAACAGTGTTGATAATACAGGGATATTTTAGAGACTGCTGATAAGTGTTTACACAGAGTCAAGTCCTTTTTTGCCTCACTCTATCCCACCAGTGAGTAGGCTGGGGGAGCACAGAGAGCTGGGAAGGAACGTAGCTGGGACAGCTGATCCCAGCTGATTAAGGGATATTCTACAGCACATGGCATCAGGTTCAGCAATAAAATATGGGGGAAGGTTGACTGGGGAGCTTCTGCACAGGAACTGGCTGGGCATCGGTCGGTGGTGAGCAATTATTTTCATTTGCATCACTTGTCGTTCCTGGGTTGTATTTCTCTCTCTTTGTTATTTTCCTTTTAATTGCAATTTATTATCATTATAAATTCTTATTATAATATTTTATTTCAATTATTGAACTGTTCTGTTCTCAACCCATGAGTTTTCTGTCTTTTACCTTTCCACTTCTCTTCCCCCCCTCATCCTCCTGTGGGGAGGCATGTGTGAGCCGCTGCCCCGTGCTTAGTTGCCAACTGGGCCTAAATGATAATATATTAAATTCTAAAAATATGTATTATGTCATTAGGTAATTATTTTTCTTAACCTACTCAGTTTTGCCAACTAAATATGAGATATCCTAGATATTAGGTAGCCTAATTTGGATTTTGAAACAATGACCCGTTAGATAAAAAGTCAGTATCCCATTAACAAGATATATTTTTCCTTCTTTTGCAGAGTTTATGAACTGTTATTCTTCATTTTTTTGTTTTATTTGTAGCTGTGTAATCAAATACATCTGCATGACATAAAGCCATATTGCAACATTCATTTTTAAGCAGCATTCCCCACTGATTCCACTGATGAATGCTGCTTAAAAATGGATGGTGCAATACGGCACTTAAATCTGCAATTACTATTAAATTCTATTACGTCTTAGCTATAGGAACTAGAAAGTGGGTAATCTGAAAGCAGTAGCAGGAATTAAAAGCTTCAAGCTGCAGAAAAAAATATTTGCTATAAAAATATTCATTTCTTCGCGAGATGAAGAGATTTGAGATTGATTCTCGTAGTTATGTAGCCTATTTGTCACAGTTCTTTTACTCAAGTTTTTCCTTGTAGATTCTTTCTTTTGATTAGACTGCAAAGGTATGATTTTAACCCTCTAATATTTTGCTGGCGCTATAGAAAATTTTACTTTATAGCAGTAAGGTGTCGATTACAGGGTCCTGTGGTTCTGCTGTGTTTTGATTGTTTGCGGTGATCATCTGTATTTCTTTTAGAACTAGTGTATGCTGAAATGTGAGAAAAGGTATCACTGCTGATGGCAATGCATTTTATATTGTATTTTCTCTTTACTAATGGGTGTCATAAAGAGGTCAAATTTAGTTCTTTGACAAAGGTGCGTGAATACTATTGATCAAGACGGGTGATCTTCCAGATAATAAAGCTTGCCCATTTAAGATACACAGTGGTGATACTTTGTCATTGTTATGAAAGGGCTTTTTCAAGGGCTGCTGGGAGTGCTATTTTACAAGACAAGATACCATTACAGTAAATTCAGCTAGCACAGAAAGGGAAATTTCTACCATTAAATGCTTAATAATGTTCCAAGGAAACAGTGAGCAGTGCATCAACACACTGCTTCTTATCGCATTCTTACCACAATCAAGTCCCTTTCTCTCCGATTAGTGTTCTGTTAGTGATTCTGGAAAGCAGGACAAGGGCAGAATACCGAGTAGAATTTTTATATATCAGAGAATAACCTAAAGCAGAAATAAATACAGAAATTGGTAGAGTATTTCAGAGTCTAAGCAAACATTATTAAAAATGTGCTGGAATGCTATTGGAGAATTACTTTAGACCGTATCATTTGCCTTTTGAATTTTTTTTCTTTTTTTTGAAAAAAATAAAGATTTTCAATCTTTTTGTTGATTTGTTTTATTCTGCAGGATTTTTTTTTTTTCATTCCTAGGGAAATGGTGCACAGTGTTTGTTGCCTTTTCCTGGTTAAAAACAGTTTACATTTTTAGGGATGATGGGCCTATGAAGAGGTTTTACTATAGTAAGACCTGTCAGTGTGCAGCGTAGTAATTAAACATGTTGATTTTCCACAACCTTTCAGCTTTTAACTTCGTAGTTATTAGGAGATGAAATATATTACTGCACTGTAGAACTGATGCTGGAATAAGCATATGTGAAAGTCAATGAGTTAGTAGAATTATTATATCTAAGTAAACAATTTGATACTAGATGTTTTCCAGAGGCAAAAAAACGTAGGGTTCTTTTTGTATTCAGTTAATGTTTTTAATTCACTGTAGCTATGATTTCATGTCCCTGGATCCATCTTTGATTTCTGAATAGTAATGATTAGTGATGATCAGGGTAGAATCTCCTCTTCCTGAAATTTCTGGCATTTTAAAACAAGCATTTCCCAGAAACTGAGGAACGAAATACAGTCTGTGAACTCTGTGAGTTTATTAAAATACCAGATAAACCTCTTATTCCTTCCTAATACATTCAGAAAGGTCTTGGAGGAGAGTCTTGCTGCTAGAACCCAATCATTTACCACCTAGTGATTTATGAAATTAAACATTTTCTCAGATTTCAAAGGTCAGCTGTGTGCTTGCATCTTGATTCAACTTCCCTTTATGCTATTTCTTTTGAGATCCAGGAATATGAATTCTTGTGAGAATAAAGAGTCATTTTAGCAGTGGTTGAAAACAATAGGAGACACCAATAAAGGAAAAGGTAAACTCAGAAAAGACAGAGTGAAAAAGTCCAGAATGAGAACACCAAGTGAAAGAAATTACTATGAAATACTCCATGTGATGATTTTTTTGTTGCTGTAAATTAAACTTTACATACGTCAGAGTGACAAAGTGTTCATCTCTAAGGCCAATCTGTAGTGAGCACCTTGTAGCATAGGTTGCAGGTTACTCTGCTGAGAAAATTTGCACCCAAACGAGTCCTGCTGGGAATTCTGCTTCCAACTCTGTACTGTGTCTTAAGGCTCTCGAGTGACCAGATATGTGCTGTGTGACTATTTCAGATGTACGTTGCTTTTGTGGGAAACATTTTTATTAATATCAATTATTAAAAAAAAACAAACTGTTGTCTTCACCTATTAGAGACACTGAAGTTATTTTAATCAGACTTTAATATTAATGAGAACATTCAGATGCTAAATTGCATTTTTTTTTATTTTTCAAAAATTGCTGGATGCAATCTCTTTCAGAAATCTCTCTGCGTGTCGATGAAATTACTTTTATAACAGATGTGATAATACTACCTTTCAAATATTGTGAAATATTTTGTCTACATGTACACATTGTTAAATAATAATTCTACCTCAGAGAATCAAGAACACTCTGCAAGTGTACTAGCTTTCTTAAACTCTTGATTGACACATACATAATTAGTTTATTTTAATTAGTATTTTTTCCTAGCTTTAAAAAAATGTTGTTGTGATATCGTTTCAATACTACAATATGTTGTTGATATTCTACAGTGTTACAACATCAACACAACATCAACAGTATTACATATTTAGTGAAGATATAACTCAGCTGTTGATTTTAGGTACACAACTATTAATATCAATAATTGGTAGTATAGGGCATTTCACTAAAATGAATAAAAACTTGTAAAACAGGCACTAAATTCGATTTTTATTTGGTTTAAAGATTATTCATGTTAATTTACATGAATTTATGGGAAGTGTATGTTATTCTGGGGTGTGTCCAGCAGGTTGAGGGAGATTCTCCTCCCCTTCTACTCTGCCCTGGTCAGACCACATCTGGAGTATTGTGTCCAGTTCTGGGCTCCCCAGTTCAAGAGGGACAGGGAACTACTGACAAGGGTCCATCAGAGAACTACAAAGATGATTAAGGGACTGGAATATCTCTCTTATGAGGAAAGGCTGAGAGACCTGGGGCTGTATAGCCTGGCGAAGAGAAGACTGAGAGGGGGATTGTATCAATGTTTACAAATATCTGGAGGATTGATGTCAAGTAGAAGGGACCAGTCTCTTTTCAGTGTTACCCTGTGATAGGACAATGTTCACAAACGGGAAGGCAGGAGGTTCCACCTCGTGAGCAAAACTTCCTTACTTTGAGGGTGATGGAGCCTGGAACAGGCTGCCCTGAGAGATTGTGGAGTCTCCTTCTCTAGAGACTTTCAAAATCCACCTGGATATGTTCCGCATGGCCTGCCCTAGGTGATCCTGCTAGAGGGATTGGACTAGATGGTCTCCAGAGATCCCTTCCAACCCCTATCATTCTATGATTCTATTTAAAAGAAACTTGGTGCTTTGGGTTTTTGGTTTTTGTTTTGGTGGTTCTTTAGGCATACTAGTAGTTTAGTAAAATCACAAATAACTTGCTCAACTGTATAACTTACAGGAATTGGAAAGGATAGAAATATAAAAAATCTGGACTTTGTAAGTAATGTCCACTATATGTAGAGTACTACATATATATTTCCTCAGTTTTTAATAGTGCTATCGTTGTGTTTTTATTTCAAGTTTTATTAAAAATTAAGGATGAAATTCTGTCCCTGTCGATAGCATTGACTTCAGTGAAATCATAAATTTTACCCTGAATTTGCACATTATCGTATATCCACCGATTAGAGGAGGGTAATAATGGTGTAAGTGCTGGAGTGGGACAGTATAATTATTATTGTATTAGTCTTCGTTGCAGTAATTCATTTATTCAACTTACAAACAGTAAAGAAGGGAATGGGATTAGGAGGAAGCACTAACCTATTTAGTAATCTTATTTATGTAGTTTTAGTTCTTCTGTTGCTTATGTTCTTTCATATTCTCTTCTGTTTCATCCAAAATTTGAAACAGAAAATTCTGAGGATTTACAAGCTGGTAAGCTGATCTGTTTATAAAAAAAAAAAAAAAAAAAAAAAAAAGTCATTTTCAACTAGTGAAGAGTTTTGAGTTTGTGCTTTTCAAATAATTCAAGGCAAATAAGTCTCTGGCTGTGAGACTCAGCCAAAACTATCGCTTCTTGGCAAAATACCAATAATTCTATTACCTAAATACGTTTTCACAAGAAGGCATGAATTTCTGATATTTAACATGATGGTGGATTGAAGGAAGACACAGAGATTGTTCTTTTAGCCATAGAGAACAGTATTCCTTGTGTGGATGGTAGTCTTAATGCTTACTGTATATCTCAGAGTGGATGCCTATCAGTAAAGCTGTACTGAGCATGGCAAAGCCCTTGTCTGTTCTTAGTACTGAATGATTTGCTAATCTCTAATATGTGTGCCACATCTACCACATTCACACTCACATGCACAAGCAAAAGTCAAGATCCTTCTGTTGACCTTTTTCAAATACCATGACTTTCACACTATCCCATTAAATCATTTACAAATTCTACATGCGGGCTAGAGCAATAGGTACCATCTGCTCCTGCTTCAGGTGCACGGTCTGTCAAACTCTGCAGCTACATCATACTGAAAAGAGCCTATGTTGATGCAAAATACAGAAATCCATGATCAAGATGACAGGGCCTTAAGTTGCTAGTGTTCGAAAACATCAGAGCATATAAAAAAACCAGATTTTTTTTTGTTTGTTTGTTTAGCAAATGAAACATTGAGTAGCACTTACTTTACAACGTGACTTTTATCTGAACAGAGGAAATAAATTTTTAAAATAGATATTTTAACGTTAAACTCATTAAAAGAATGTTTTAGAATCCAAAGTGTTACAAGAAACACCCTAAACAGATGCCACAATCTTGACAATAGATTAAGCTACTAAATTACAAAGTATGCATAAGAAGCAGGTCATAGACAGAGGAAAACACTAACACACATGGCTGTTTCATATAAATGCACCTGAACATCTGATGAAGAAAAAGAAGAAAAAACAGCTTCTTGCTTGACAGTTTTGCATAGTGCCGAATGTTTACATCTGTTGTTAACCTCAGAAAAATACATTGTTATAGTAAATAGCACTGTTATTTATCTTCCATTTTATCAAGTAGTATAGCTATTAATGATAGAATAAACATGATGGTTGTGTGATAAAGAGTTTGCTCATAACTTTCTGTGTTAGAAATAATTGATATAGAAATAAGTTGTATATCGTGTTTAGTCAAGGAATCCTGACTGTCTTGTTTCAGTAGTTCTACACATTATTTTGAATTATGAGTCTATTGGCATGAGCAAGAATTTACTAGTGTGTGGAAGGGCTGCATAATCTATGCCTTTATCAGAGTATAAAGCATCATACAAATGAATAATAGTTTTGTATGCTGTGAATAACAGTGTGCTGTGTATAAAGCACATCATTATTTTATTAAGATGGTTTGTAAATGGTAAAGAAAAAAAAAAAATTGATCTGGAAAACTGCAGAGTGCCATCAATTCTCTTTTGATATATGAGAAAATTGCACATAGTTGGTATTTCACAGGATATAGAAATTTAACCCAGTGTTGAAGTGTAATAAAATTTACTGTAATATACTAGCATATAACAAATTACATAAAACTTACTTTTTCTGATATTGTTTTATTCAACATTGATTATCTTCACTTTCTAGCACCCTGTGGAAGCCGGTCAACAGGCTCTGAAGGCACTGTATTATCACCAAACTACCCCAAGAATTACAGTGTTGGTCACAACTGTGTTTACTCTATCACTGTTCCTAAGGAATTTGGTAAGTAGATCTGGTCTCATTCATGTCTTTTTGTTTCTCGGATACTTTCAACAAGTCTGGGTGATTTGTATGATTGCTTTTATATTAAACATACTAATGTGAAAAAAGATTGTATTAAACTGATACTTTTTTGTACTTTTAATCATTTTTATAGTGCACTATTTTCTCAAAATGCTTATATGTAACATTATCTTTTGAAATTAGTGTTGATTTATTTTTGTTTCACTATAACAACCAACATGTAACTTAGAATATTGCATTGATGCTAGCCAAATATATTAGTGGTGCCAGTTAAGGTTTCTTTTCATTCAAGATCATGTCCCAAGGCTCTAGAAAGTGTAGCATAGCTCTAGTAATTTCATGTAAGCAGGGGAAGCGATGTTTGTCTTACATATTTGTTATTATTGCTGTCATAATCCTTGGCTTCTCTGCATCACGCGTGCATCTGTCTGGTTTTTGTAGATTCTCAGATCTTCCATCACAACTTCACTCGCATCCTAACATTTTTTTCTGAAGACTAGATGAGTCTTTTAAAGATGTCTTCTGTCCCACAGACACAGGGCTTTTACATCACTGTTTTATCTCTCTCGATTTATGAATCATTTTATCTCAGTTTATTATTAAACAATGCCTATGATGACAGCTGATAGTTTGTGGTTCACTGTGACTGCTTGGTAGGCAGTATACCACATACTGAATATCATTTATTCTTTAAATACCCGCGCTTCAGATTTGTGTTTGAGTAAGTAGAACTTTATTCTGACCCACTGCTCATGTTTCAGTTCTTTAAATATCAGGTGCCTGGGGATAGGGATGGGGATTTATTAACTTTCCTTCATGTTGTTTCTGCAAACATTTTAAACAAATTAAAGGCAATGCTTGAACTGCTGTATATCCATCTGCCACACTCATGATGACTGAACCGCCTTAATATCCAATTAATTTGTTCTTATATATAGCGTAGAGGTCCATGGGCTGCTACAAAATAAACAGGCTTTTAAAAGTATTGCCTCCTACGCCATGGGAATCTCTACTTACTGCTCTATAACATTCAGAATAAAAGTTAAATACGTTTGCATAATTCTTGACTTCTTTCTAGCTGTTACAAGCACATGCTTTTGACCTAGCTAATTTGTTTTAAATAAACTGGAAAGATTATGTCCTCCTATTTCCATCAAATCTGATACTTTGTAGTTCATGACACTGATGTCACCATGTAAAGAATTATAATTACTACTATAATGGTTTTAAAATATTAATATTCTGTGTTTCATACCTTTGACATTCTGGATAGAAGTGTAATTTTGTGATTTCTGGAAATGAAGACAGAATTCCAAAAACAAGACATGGAAATGGGGAAAAAGCCCACTGTTCTGCATAATTACTTGCAATAATTTAACAAATACGTATTTTCTTTACACATTAAGAACAGTATTAAGAACATATATGTTAAGAACAGTATTAAGAAATTCTGTCTGATGCTTTCACAGTACCTAGAAAAAATAAAAATAAATAAATACTGATATGAAGAAAGAAAATCATGGTTTATGCGCAATTTAACCCTGCCACACAAGGATTCAGTGCTGCATTGAGGATATGATTAGGATAGAGTATATGTTATTTCTCTCCAGCTCTTTGGCTGTCCAACCTCAGGATAGACCTCACACTTTTGTGTTTAAATAGCATATTTTGACAATGATGCCAGGTACTAGTAGAATATAACATGGGAATATTTTATTCACTTCTGTGAATACAAAAGATATGAATGCCTGTGTGTTGAAAGAGAAAGGTGAAAAACACACCTGGCAGTGACCATTCAAGAATGAGGATGACGTGACACATTGGATAGGCCAAAACAAGTATTTCTGTTTTAGCTGCTTTTTTTGGTGATACTCCTATAATAAGGCATGCAAAATCTTTGTTTCAATGATACAGTGGTGTATTTTTTTTCGAAGTTATTATGTTGGCTTTTTTCTAACCCATGCTCTTTCTTTAATCTATCATTACTAAAATTATTGCAGTAACAACTATTATAAAGTCAAAGTCATTTTGACAATTGATTTAACCTAAGTTTTCTACACTCAAGTGAATTATTTGTCTCAATCTGAAATGTTGAAGATTTGTGTAATGAATGTGTTTTAGTTAATAGCTTTCATCTCTATCTCATCACAATATATTCCAAGACCAGTTGTAGAGAACGATAGCCATAAATTTTTTAACACTGATCTCCCTAAGATCAGTTTTAGAAAATTATTACCTGTTACTCTATTATTTTTGGTCCTGATAGAAGATAATACATTAAGAAAAGAGTCTTTACTTGTGGTGATTGATACAGATTGTGTAGGGATCACTCACTGACAGGACAGCCCCTCCAAAATGCTGGCCCTTGTGAGTGACACCAGATTTCATCTTCAATTAACTTGCTAACGTGCATCGTGACATGCAGATTTCTCAGGGATTATTCATGGAACAGTGTTGAAAAAAAGCTTTTTGGACAATAAAGGTATATTCCTGCAATGCTGCTAACATAAGATGGTTTAAAGTAATTTTCCTAAAGAAAACAAGAAAACCTCTTCCTCCTTATTCTTCCTTATGGCTCCAACTTTCAATGTGAAATACAGCATTCAAATATTTGCTGAATAGAACCTCTTCAGGAACTATTTTAGCATCTGATACAGTAAATAAGACCTTATGATAGAGCACAGTTTTTTAAAAAGACTAAAACCAGGTCAATAGAGAAAAAAACAACAAAACAATAAAAAACCCCCAACCCCACAATGGAATAACATATTCAGTGTATAGAAGGGAGCTCATTAGCCTGGATTAGTTTTTGATGGAGTAAAAAGAAAAGCTATTTCATGTGCAGCTTTTCAGGTTCTCAAGCCCAGAATTCTGTGGAAAGGCCATTGCAGTAGGGACTTGTTTCGGTGTTTCATTATTCTGTCATGCAGAATCACAGTTGCAATATTTCATACCCTGACAGGTTTAAGCTAGAAGATAAATGATTCACAAAAGCACACAGTATGCCACAGGCAAAATCTTTTGTAAACATGAAGATTCATTTTCTTTGACACTCTCCCACTGATATTTTTAAATGGTGTAATGATTGTTAATTGTTCAACACTGAAATCCAGCACTGATTATGATAAAAATGCAGATGTTTAAGATTTTACTTTGATTTCCTGCTGCACATGAATTAATTTGTATGCTTTGCTCTACATGAGTGTCATCTACACTTCTATTGAAATTATTATTTTCATCAGTAAACTAAATTTTATATCAACTTGCCTCAGCAAATGGCTTTCCTTTCTGTTAGAGCAAATAGATAGATTGAACATACACAGTCAGGTATGGTTTATGAGCTATGCTATCAGAAAATTAAACATTGTTTCTCAGTGGCCATCAAAAACCACAAAATTTACATCAGAGCTCTTTTTTTCTGACAAAGAAGCTAAAAAACATGTATGCAATTGGGAAAATGTCTTGTTTCCATAGAGATTGTACTTCTGCTTTATATTTACAGCAAGATACAATATTGAAAAAAAAAAAAAAAAAGACAGGAATTTCATTGAGAAGCATGACATCTTGGAGCAAGTTTTCTTAGAATTTTTGCAGTGGAGGAAGATGCGGTTTGCTTCCTGTAAAAGGGAAGTTAAAATTCATTATTCACATCAGTTCTTGAATAACTGGCTTGTATTCACAGAACCTTGCTATCATACAATTACACCATTTTCAGCTTTTCCTAGTCTTTTCTTGAATTTCTATGTTATGAGGTAGCCCTGAATTATTGTAAGTGAACAAGAGAGAGAAGAAACAAATAGAGCCAAACAACAGGGATTTGGGATGATGATGATGATGATGCCTGAAAGAGTAATTTTTTGCAAATACTGGAGGATATATGTGCAACTTTTATTCTGCCAGTAAAGACATACATTGAGCAGTGTTATCAACATGTGCTTTCTGTTAGATATCTCATTGCATCTGGAATTGTTAGACAACTTAAAAGCCATGTCACACTGGAGTTATTTCAGTACTGTTTGATTTGATTTCCAACTCAGTTTACATTTGGAAAGAAAAAAAAAAATAAAATAGGAAAAGACAGATCATAAGCAGCAGAATGTCCCAAATCACAACCTTGCATCCAGAGGGAATAAGAACTAAATGGTATTTATGATAATACGTAGATGCATTAAAGTAAAACATTTGCTTTTAATAACTTGAATCCATCATCACTGCTCTGTACATCTTTCTTTCACTTAAGATATGTGAAAGACATGCATGGACTGACATTTTTCAAATGTGGAGGGTGTCATTTTCCATCTTAAATTAAAACGTATGGAAGTGTCTGGCTGAATATCTGATTTTAGTATTTTTAACCATGAAGCAATTATTTAATTATGTGAATGGAGGGAAACCACAAAGGTTGCTCAAAATGCTTGTATGCCCAATTGTATAAAAGCTCAAGACACTAATTTCAGGAGATGGGAATCAATGATCCATCTTTTAGCATGTATTTTATTAAAAGTAAGCCAACTAAACTGTTCTTCCCGAAAAGAGAATGACTTCAAACCCACATGACTTCCAAGAAAAGTGACCATTATTTATTTGTACATGTTTAATATTTTTTTTTTCTAGGTAATCATAAAACTGCATTTGTATTCAAAGACTAAATCTTCTAGTTTTTACATATGTGTTTACAAAAACTTGACATAATGACAGTAAAGCTGACTGCATCACAGGACACTTCACATAAAAAATAAAAATATTTTCAAGAGATGAATCATTTAATTCAGAAATTTAATGAAATTCACTTTAGATGAATGTGACAACTAATTAGATTGGGAGTATATTACTTCAGTTTTTTGAAGTATAGAGTGAACATCACGCAATACTGAAGATGTACATACAAATATTTATCATTAACAATGGGAAGAAGTATTTGCAGTATGAGTAAATAATAGAAATTTCATACCCCTTTTCCTTTTTTTTTTCTTGGCATTTTTCCAACTCTGTTGTCATTACTCTTTTTAGAAACATTCTGTTAATGCAAGATTTTCAAATGATCTTGTACTAGCATCTGAAATATCAGAATGATATTTAGTAAATTCTTAAAACTAAGTTGTGAGAGCTCAGCATTAAAAAGTGCATAGAAGTCCTTTTCTGCACTTCTCTCCAGCCAACTATGTTGCTTTTTGTTTGTTTGTTTTTTTGTGTGGTTTTTTTGTTGGTGTTTTGTTGTTTTTTGGGTTTTTTTTGTATTGTCTGCATTATAACTAGAAAAGAATGTACAGGTAGTGGGGCAGAAACATAAGAAAACTTAAAAGTGTATGTTCTGCATAATAAATGGACATAAAAAACTTAATGGAAAAAAAAATAGTTCATCTGTAAGTGTGAAATCTGGACCTTTGGAGTCAGATGCAGTGATGTGATTTGTATTTTGATCTGTATAATCCAAATGTGAATTCTTGTTTTGAGGAATATCTTGTCTTGATGAGCTGCCCTTAAACTTTGCTAATTTATGTGCATATATGTTTTAGACTTGTATGCAAAGCACATAGTTGTGTGTACAGGTAATTTAATCTTTTGGTGGAATACGTTTCCTCCTGGTTTGGTTAGGTACCTAACTATGGAAATCAGACATCTAGTCTAAGCTATTCATCATATGCTTGTTCTAATCAACAAAGAGAGATACATATACCTATGGCGTGATTCATCCCATCTAAAACACCTATCTGCAATTTTTGGAAGGAGATAAATTCCTTGTAATGTAAAAGATACAGCAGAGCCTCATTTTGTCATATTTGTTCTGGCAGCTACTGTGAGTTAAATGAATTAGAGAACATTGCTGCTAGTGTAATCTACATCCATCCAGTGGGCACATTGCACACACACAGCTTCACGATTTTACCTCATGAATATATATTAAGGCTGGCAATTTTAGTTATGTTCCAGTTAGCAGCCATTTAGGGGCTTGAGATTGGATGATTCAAATTCAAACTTTACTTAGTGATTCCTCATCCTCGAAGTTTTTTTATCTAACACTGGAGAACAAACAAAATCTGTGTCGTATTGTTAGGTGTGTATTAGACAATAACATTCCTGCTTGTTTAAATGTTGATCACATACTCAAGAATAATTTTAGGTGATGAACTGCATTATGTTAGGCATCCTACAGGAACAGAAAATCATGGACTATAGTCTGTCAACAAAATGAATACCTAATTGATTTATGTTGCCATCTGGAAAAAGAAAATGAAAGGCAGGATTAGTCATATATCGGAATTATTTTTTGTTGGGTTGTTTTGGGGGGGGCTTTAGCAAGTACTATGTATTTTCTTCTCCAGAATATATAAAAAATGTACCTAAAATGGAAGTATTGTCTGAGTTTAGTATAAAATGAATTATAATGCAAGAATTTAGGTTACATATGCAAATTAGGAAATTATGTTCCCATTAATATAAAACCATCTTTCTTTGAAGAATATTTTGCAAGTTTTGACAAGGTTGCACCAAAGATTTTTCATTTAGTTGTGATTCAAACACAAAACATTAATAGTAACTACTTAAGATATAAATGGGCTAGTAGCAATGGGTTATGTATTGAAGATACTTGATAAATAATGCGTGCATTTTTTAATCATACCACTAAGTACACAGGCATTACTGTGCTACCTGCTCTCCATAAAATAGCCAGCTATTGCAGTCCTAAGGTTTTGGGAGAATAGAGGTGAGCATTAGTTGCATAAGTATTAACTTCTGATTTGCTTTTCTAACACAAGGCCAAATTTGTGTCATCCAGGTCCTGAGTATATACCTTAAAGAAGTACCAGAAGGTAATTTTACATCACTTTCCACTTACCTATGAATCTCTTAGGTTTATGAGAGGAAGAACTGACAGGCTTTTTATATGCAAACTCGCAACTGAGGAGTATTTCATTCAATGGTTCAGTGTTTAGCATGCTTGCCAAGTGAGCAGATGCCAATAAAAAAGTCACAGGGTGACTTTGAAAGGACATCTATTCTATGTATTTTTGAAATAATATTTGACGAGATTTACTAATTTAGTTCTTTAATACAATTTGAAGTCACTTTCTCCATACTTTTAGATTTTTTTAGATAAAAATTATTTGTTTTGACTCAAATATTAGTGGTGGTTTTTTAATATAACAATGAACAATTTAATACAGACCGCTAAATAGCTTAAGCTATTGAATTTGACTATAAAGATATGGCACCAATATGGCTGTCTTTTTAATAGCCTAATAACATAGTGGAATAATACTAAGACTACATCTGTGGTCTTTGAAGAAATTAATGGTCTCACAATAAGTAGAATAATTTGACTATAAGGCCAATAAATTGATGAAAGATTTGTAAAGATTCCTTTTTTTCCTCTGAGGAGTGAGACTCAAGCTGTTCCAAATATTGAATTATCAAACCTTGTTCACAGAAAAGACTGTTATTAAAATAGCTGAAATTAGTCTGGATTTCATGATTGCAAATGATGGAGGCCAGGACGAGAGCAGGTAAGCTCTCTCTGGAGAGCATGACTCTTCATGGATTATCTGGGGTATAGAAATTTATAGTTCTACTCTTCATTCCTGGGAATTTCACATCACAAAATAATCAAACAATCAAAGTTGTTGCAGCAGTCTTACCTGATGGAAAAGAGAGCTCTTACAGCTCATGATTTTTATATGAACATTGATTTTGCATGTATGGTTATAGAAAATCCCAGACAACTGGAAAGTGTAACAGTGCTTATATTTAGAACAAGATAGAATTTGTCTGACAAGGTACACTGCTCAGATGACAAAAATGAATGAGATTTCTATTTCCCTCAGACTAAAGAAAGTCTAAAACTCTGTTCACCTAATCACCTGCTTCTTTAACTAATGGGCTATACAAAATTAAGGAAAATGCAGATGATGTTGTACTAGGGGAATTGGTAGTTTTGGACTTTTAACTCAGATAATAAATTGTAGAAATAACACTTCCCGGCTTCGTAAAAAAAAATCAATAGTCATTAATACTTGGCTATTCCTAAATATAATTTTTTGAAGTTAAATGTACTGTCAAGTAATCATTACATACAGGACATTGGAACAGGACTTTCTCTTGTTTGTTGTGTTGGGGTTTTTTTTCTGCATTTGTAGCTGCTCAAATCAATGGGAAAGTCATCCTAACAGAACAAGTGAAGAATCTCCAAGTACCTACTCCCTGATACAGAAATGTTGATGGTTGGCAGTAAGAGACAGAGAATCTGCCATAGAATCCATGAGGATTCATTGTGACCAAGTTTCTATGTTGAAGTATTCTGCTATATTTCAGGGAAGGAGTTCGTTAGAGTCAGGCTTGAATCAAGGAAGTTAAAAAAATAATCCTTTTGCAAAGGTTTGGATGCTTCCGTTTTGACTCTTGGAAATCCAAAATACTCCTTTTGTAAGCTTTTGGGTTGGGATTTTTTTGGGTAGTGTGTATAACTGAAAGCCTAATATTGCGCCGTAGTATTAGTGAGATTTTCAATATGATTTCTCTGGTGCTTTCATTCCCTGTCATACTGTCCAAAACTAGATCTGAGAAGTCTTAGCCCATGCTAAGGTTTAGCACCTTTATGCTGTGTCCTAGGAGAATTAATTTTCTTTTAATCTCATGGTTAAAGAAGGTGTCTGGATTTTAGTATTTCATGATTTTGATGGTAGCTTAAAAGATCAGACTCTGAACGGAATTAGAAAGTGCTCTAGAAAATAAAGACCAAAGTAGTGGTGCAATAGTAATACTGAGCCTCGAAAACATAAATCACCTAGTTCTGTTCACAGGTGAAGCTTTTAGTATTGTAAATTCAAATATTTGATATATTTACTGGAATTCGTGGTAAAATCCTCAGCTGAAAGGAAAGAAAACAAAACTCGTTTTAATATGTTCACTGTAGATGAAAACAATTTCCACTAGTCACTCAGGATTGTAAAGCAGTTTCACTCATACCACTTTGATAAATGCAGAACAAGTAATGTGATTTAAAAGTCATGAGTTTCTATAACTTTATAATATTATAACAATTCATTATTATAACATTTTTTAATTAAATTAATTAAAAAAATCATAATTTCAAAAATAGAATAATCAGTAACATTTTCATCATGCTTGGAATGCATTCTCTATCACTTCTGTGCCTATGTTCTGCTGAAAATAAAACTGCAAGCCTATACTTATGCAAGATTAGCTTTCTCCTCAAAAAGAATTTTCTCATTTAGCTGTTTCACTTTTAGCTATTTCACTTCGAAACATTTCCTAAATTTTCAGTTCACATTTCAGTGATAGACTTAGGCAAACTAGCAACACATCTGTTGCCACACTGGAAGCTCTGGTAAATGGTTACATCTGCTTCAGAGATTATATTAATCGATTAAATCCTGTTTCTCCTACTATAATATAGCTATTGAATGGCTGAAGTGTTCTCATTTTTTTCTTTCACAAGTTTTACCTTAGAATCATAGAATGTTAGGGGTTGGAAGGAACCTCAAGAGATTGAGTCCAACTCCCCTGCCAGAGCAGCATCACCTAGGGCAGGCCACACAGGAACACATCCAGGCAGGTTTTGGATGTCTCCAAAGAAAGAGACTTCACAACCTCTCTGGGCAGCCTGTTCCAGTGCTCTGTCACCCTCACAGTAAAGAAGTTTCTCCTCATGTTGAGGTGGAACGTCCCGTGTTTTAGCTTGTACTTGTTATTTCTTGTCCCGTTATTGTGCACCACAGAAAAGAGACTGGCTCCTTCTACTTGACACCCACTCCTTCCACTTGACACCCACATGCCTCAAATTAAGAAATTAAGATTTTAATAATTAAGAAAAAAATCTTAAAATAGTAGGGTTTTTTTCTTAATTATGCTTAAAAAAAGTAACATTGAATGGTGATGATGATTTCAGAGTTAAAATTGTTTATTCCTTCTATTATGTATTCCTATCTATTATACATTACCTAAGAAGTTAGTGTCCTTGTGGTCCCTACATAAGTATTAGAGATAAACTTAACCACAAATTTATTAAGGGAAGACCAGCCTTAAAATTTAGGTACCTTGTTTAAATACCTCATTAGCCAATTTCATGTTCGCTTTGCTATACATTTTTTTGTTATAATTTTCTAACATTTAAATAACAGTTCTTGCCAGAACTACAGTGAAGAGATTTGTAGAATACAAGTAAGTTCAACTCCATGTTGTTTATGCCTTTGAAATAATAGTTTTATGGATAGCTTTGTGATTACAGATCCAAGAACCATCAATAAAAATATGTTTTCTTGATCTGTCATATCTAGGGATGTTCCTTCTGTTATATATAGACTACTGTTAAGATCTACAGGAAAATAAAAAAAATGCTGCAGATGCTTTATTTCTTTGTCAATTCAGAGACTAATATAAAGATAAGCAATAAATAAAATTCAGATTTTTACCAATATATTCCTGTTTTTTCCTTACAAGCTTGCTTAGACAGTCAAATGCACAGAAGTGTAATTCAGATTTGTTTCATAAAAGTAAATAATTATGTAAAAAAACAAAAAAAAAAACAAAAAAAAACCCAAAAACAAACAAAAAAAAATGAAGCAGGACTAGAAAATGTTGCCCGTGCTCAAGATTAGCAAAATCTTCCTATTTAGATGATGTAGACACAGTTCAGAAGACTGTAGTCATAGCAAGACGTAACAAGACAATTGCCTCCTACACTGTACTGCTTCTAACTTCTTCCACTCATTTTTTTGTTCATAAAATGAACAAAAGAAATGGCCACAGAGCATGTACACAACTGATCTCAGAGTATTACTATCCGAGTAGTAACTTTTTCAGCATGAAATCAGTCAGTAGTTGTTAGCTGTACAGTCTTGGATTTATTTTCCTACATCCTGTTCATACTCCTGCTGCAGGAGACTACAAAAAACACCCAAACTTAGCAGCTGTAGGTGACAATTACTGGCCTAAGAGAGAAGCATGTCACCTAATTGTCTTTTCCCTTTTGGAGTATCCTGACTACTTGCACATCATAATAGTAAAGAATTGTCTTTTATTTAGGTAAGAGCCTAGAGAGAAGGGAATAAGTACATTTTAACTTTAGGATCTGAAGAAAAGTTTTTGCACAAAAGCAGAGTAGACTATTTTAAATAGACAGGAGTGTTGGACTAAGCACCTTATGCCTCAAAACCCAGGATCCTCAAGGTGATCTGAGATTATTAAGAAATGGAGCAATAAAATAGAAGTGACAATACCCCAATAAGAACTTGTTAATAACTGAATACTAAGAAAAGTTCCCTTTGCCTTTGTTGTCTGAAATAATTGACTCACATTTGCTTATTCTTATTGACTTAATTCTCATTGCCAATGGTCGTAATAACGACTTAAACCCAGGAATATATATTTTATCTCAAACTAAAGCAAAATGTCAGAATGTGTCTCTAAAGCTAATTGCGAAATACTGATAAATTAATCGTGCAAAGTCTAAGGCCTAAATCAAGAAAATAAATAAACATATTCTGTTAGGCCTGTATAGGGCAAGAGTTTTACAGTGATTTCTGTGATTGAGTACTTATATTAAAATTATTCTCATCTAACTCTAATAACTTTTCCAAGAAATTAAAACCAATTCGGCATAAAGTGTTTCTAAAACACACCACCATCAATTTAAGACTGGCTCAGTTACCTAATATTAAAAGGACCCTAATTTAGAGATATGTTCAAGTATCCAAAAATATGAATACCAGCTTCAGTGAGCCTTAACATGCATTTTATCACTGAAATTCTTGTTAGCACTATTTGTTTATGTGAGCTGTTCAAATGTTATTTAAATTTTCTTACTGAAAGCAGTATTCCTATATGCATGAACTCTCTAAGATCATCTCTTTAGGTCTTATACTTCAGTCTTTCTGTTTAAAAACCTTCTCCCTGATGACTGAACACATTGTCTTTGAGAAGATCAACAGACATTCAAGTTATCTTGCAGTTTTACTGGATGTTTTTCTCTGGAAGAAGGGGTTAATATCAGTTTGTATGGTGTCTACATGAATATAGTTTAGCTTAAAAATATTTAGTCAGTCCATCGTTAGAGAGTTTTGCTAGTTTATGCTAAATACAAAGGAAAACTTTTTTTTTTATTATCTGCTGCTTGTTATGAAGCCAAATATTTAAAGCAAAGGGATAATTCACAGATGAAAGCTATGTTAAAGTAGGAGGCTGATACAAGTTTTAACAGTAGATAGCCTCTGACTTTTTCAACCATGTAGTAAAAGTAATTTTTATCCTTTCACCAAAACTTAAGATAATGATTAAACCTTTCTACGTTTAATATCTATGAGTTTATTTAACATACTTTCTATGATTAAACTATTTTATGTAAAACCCTTGGCTTGCAGTCCATGAATGTTAAGCTGCTTCATATAAAAAAATAGCAGACCATAAGTTTGAAATGCTCACAGATGCAGATATTCTGCTGTTCATTCATGTATTTTATTTCTTTTTCAAGGCTGCTACATGGCTGTTTCTAGGTGTTTTGAAGGTGACATCCAAAACAAATGGTAGAAGAACTGAAATATTGAAACAATGTCCTGTTTCTCACAAAAAAGGGAAATATTTTTCCTCCCTTCTCCTACAAAAAAAATACAAATTTCTGAAACTCTACAATGAAAGCTAGAGTGATTGTCATCACACTAGTGTAGTCAGATCTTAAAGTAGTTGTCTGATTGTGTGTAGAGTTCCTGTCTTACTTATGAGAACAGGCACAAGAATTTTTCCTGTCTGATGATTATTTGATGATGATCCTAATCTGATCAGCTGTAAAGCTTTGCTGAGTCTTTCTCATTGAGAAAGAATCTCATACAGTAGTTCCCTGCTTTCTGCTTCTCGTAGCTATGCCTGAATCCTGCTTATTTAAAGCATGGCTTTTCTCAGTTATTTGTCATTTAGCTGACTGGGCATGATCCACCACTGAGCACAGTGAGTGGGGTCTCCAGACTTGGGAGTTACGATGCATGAGAAAGCTGTATTTCTTATTGCGTACTCGTGGTCTTTAATTAACATAGAGACACCATTTCTTTAGTGAGATATTTCTCTTTCCCTGTTTTAAAGGAATGTTGTAACTTCTGAACAATGTTGCTTTTTTTTTTTTAATCTTCTTTTTCTTTTCTAAAAAAAACCTATTAAGTATGGTATTATAATTCCTCTATAAAACCTGATAAGGAGAAACATGACAGCTAAATCATGAGCAAAGAGAGGATGTTATCTGTGGAGCTGATGAAGAATCAGATTTATTTTTTTATCACTGTGAAATAAAATTGCCATGCTGTTGTGAACACAGCTCTCTTTTGGAAAGATTATTTAGACTGATGACAGAAATTCTCTTTGAACCTATGACAAGTTAGCCTCTGCAGAGTAACTTCAAGCTCTGAAGAAGTCCTCTAGCTCTGTAATAAGACCTGTGTGTATACCACAACTGTTAGACACCTGAACACCTTAATTTTTCATTCACAATCAGGAGCAACCTGTTAGTAGAAAAGATTTATCTAAACTGCAACGCTCAAGCACAATTAAAAATCATCACTCATAGCAAATTGATTGGTTTATCTGGGTTTTGGTTTGATGGGCTTTTTTTCAGTTCTTCAAAATTACTTTAGTACAAGAAAAATGGTGATACTACTGTGGAAAGTAACCACCATTATATAGGTATTATATAGCCCATGTATATCTTTCCTAGATGGAAACAGATTTTTTCAACTCCCTTCTGAAATAGTTCCTTACTGGAGACATATATATGTACATTAAGAATTGCAGATGAAATTTGGGCCCTGTTTTTCTTTTCCTTTGTCAGTTAGTTACTAAGACCTCCTATTCAGAAGGAAGGGACTAGATGATGTCTGGAGGCTTCTGGTCTTAGTTATTGTCTGATTTTGTGATTAGAATTATATCAAGAACATTGCTTGTTAATCTAGTACTATTTAAATTGTACCACTGTTTCTAATTATCTTTTAAACAGACCCATTAAAAGTAAGAAGTAAGCGCTGTACATGTTTATTTCTCACTTTAGAGATGAAATAAATATTTCTTTGATGAAACTTTTAACCAGTCAACTGTTTTCTGCCAATTACAGGCACAGAAAGTTCTCTTATGTATCTCTTGCCTTATTAAAAGGGAATTTGCTTGTGCTGATGTATTTTGAATTAATGGATTCCCTCAATTTTCTAAATTATTGACAGTATTAATATATTGTTTGCCTGGATTTTTGACAGAAAAAAAAACCAACACAAAAATGGAAAAGTATAAGAAGCATTAAAAAGTATTTTGTTTATTTTTGAGGGATTACAAAATTTAGTATTGTGACTATGAAAATTCCACTAAAAAAGCTGTTTTGGATACCATAGCACTGTTGATCTTGTATAACAAAAGATACTTAAATATCTAAGTGCAATGTTAAGCCACAAAAACACAGTAAAGATATTTTATTTTTAAATAGCATTGCTACAAAGCAGTGAAGACCAAAATGAACATAAATTCAGGAATAATTTGCAACCCAACTTCAGATGTCGACTTTGGACAGGTCACTTTCAATTTTTAATGATAATTGAAGGGTAATGATAGCAAATGATTGAGAATGAATCAATCATTAGAGATTCTCATTCATCCATCATTTAAAAAAAGATATACATCACCTCCCAAATTCTTCAGTTAAAGTGATTTCATCTTTATTTGGTCTGGTTAATAATTTTTAATGAGTTTCCCAAGGGCAGATTATACTGGGTACTCACATTTGTATTTTATCAATGTTTGCTGATTTTGAAGCAGATATATTTTTGGCATTATCTTCAAATTATGTTTGTTACGGATTTTTTGAAGAAAGTTCTTTTCAAATGCTACAAAATAAATAGAATAAATACATGCCAAGTGGTGTAGACCACAATAGCTCCCAGAAAACACAGGAATAATGAAATTTTTTTCTAACAATCAGAATTTCCCTCGTGTGACATAATCTCAGCTGGTCAGGTGTCAGTCACTGATGTATTAAAATATTTCTCAGATGTTTTAATAAAATAAGTGTCATGGCAAAGAAAGGAGGAGGAAAAGGATCTATATTTTGTTTTCACTACTGGCTGCACCGTGCTCCTGCCTGACTTGAGGAAATGGCTTGATTCGCTTGAATTTAAATTTATCGTAAAACTGTGGATTCAAAACCGAGTACTTGAGCTTGCTGCTGTTTCAGATTACCACATTCTGCCATTAGGTCCTATTTGTCCGTGTTTTATGATGTCTCATCTGTACTAATCACCTTAAATCTCTTCATAATGCATTTGATTTCAAGCCAATGATAACTTCTGCTTACCTTCATCAAATTGTATCTGTATTTTATTAATACACAACTGATAGTGAAAAAAACAGTTACCACAAGTGCTGTGTGGACGTTTCTGTTTCCAAAGTGACTAATTTTAGGTCACATATTTGTTCACTTTCTTCACTGTTATACTCTTAGGCAGGAAGGTGCTTAAGACAAAGCTGGAGGCAACAACAATCTTGAAATACGAAATGCAGAAACAGATCTTGAAATTTCGCTTGCTCTATGGTATAATTGCTGTGTTAAATATTTTATAATAACCCATTACAACACAAATATAGCTTATGAAGTCTATTTTTTGCAGTTTTCCCAGGTTACAGTGCTCAATAATAGTTATCTGTGCTTGTTAAATTATGCCTCAGCACTTGCCTGACTTTTCCATACACAGTTTGCAACTTAATTCAAAAGGGGAAATAACAGTGAAAGTCACAAGGAACTTTACTTGCTTGATGGCAAAATAAAATTCCTTGAGTGTGAAAATAAGGTTTGGTAAAAGTGCTATGTGACAGAAACAATTAACTGGATTAAATTCGTGAATTATTTTTAGCAACACCAAAGAGAATACTTGAATGCAGCTAAATATTATTTCAGTAGCTTATTTATTTTGCAAAGATAAAGATGCACTGAATATTAATATTCTTAAAAATATTCCAAGGTAAGTAAAACTTACAGGAGCTTATCAACAATATTAATTAATAAAGTACAATATGTAGCAACATGCCTAGAATTATAAAGATAACATTGCACTGAGAACATAGATATACATTGGGTGGGGGAGAGCGGAGAATATGAAAGTATATTCAACAACAGAAAAATAGGTTTGTTCCTTCATTACTAGAATTTTTAATGAGTATATGTATTGTTTGTGTACCTTCATTGTCTCT
>VWZK01008369.1:0-35420 GCA_013396935.1 Baryphthengus martii | reverse complement strand
CTTCTCTGCAGGGCTGCTCTCCATCCACTTATCACCCAGCCTGTAGCTGTGCTTGTGACCTAAACACCGTGCTCACCCCATTCAGGGGCTTCTCCGCCAGGGAAACACTCCGTCAGGAAACCTCCCCAAAGCAGAGGGCTTCGTTACAGCCAGATGTAAATCACCACCGCGTTCGTACTAAATCTTTAATGTCTTAATGCCTCCATTTGCTTTTTTCCCCCTGAATTTGACATCCCTTCGGTGTGAACAGCTATATTTAATTTACAAGGTTTTTTTTTTTCAGTGAGCTTTTTTTTTTTTTTTTTTTTTCCCCTCCCCAAAATCAGAAGGCAGGAAGTAGATGGGTGTAACTTAAAGAGGCAGCTGAGATGAGTTGCTGGCAGGGTGAAGTGGTAGGTTTTAGTAATAGCTGGAAGCCGTAAGTGGTTCTAAGCTTTGAAGTCAGTGCAGCTTTGATGTGCTACTCCCATAGTTAATCGCAAGATAGTCTTGAAAGGAAAAGATTTCCCAAATACCATCCAAGTGTCGTTGCTTGTGAAATCCTTGTATGATTTTTTTTTTTTTCTCCCCCCTGTTGAACTTTAAATCTAACATTGGGCTGCTTTCACTCCCTCTCGGTTGCTCTTACTCTCTTTTAAAGTGTTTTTAATCGGTTAAAAGGATAATTAAACCCATGCTTGGTTTGGTGTGGGCAAGTAGTTTGCTGCCGCGTGTTCCTTTGCTTTGCTGAATCGATTTTGAATGTTTTCCTCCCCAGATCTGCGGTGCTTAGACACCGAGAGGGACCACAGGGTGGGATGCTGGAGCAGTGGAGGGTGGAAGCCAGAGAGCATCTCTGCTGACAGTACTCCAGGGCTCCACTCACCTTCTCCCCACGGAAACAGAGCAGGATCACAGAATCATTTTTTGTTGGAAGAGATCTTTCAGATCACAGGGTCCAACCACTAACCCATCCCTGCCAGGGCACCA
The DNA here is from genome assembly GCA_013396935.1 of Baryphthengus martii. Taxonomy (NCBI): domain Eukaryota; kingdom Metazoa; phylum Chordata; class Aves; order Coraciiformes; family Momotidae; genus Baryphthengus; species Baryphthengus martii. The sequence continues at coordinate 34,451 of VWZK01008369.1, read as the reverse complement.
CTGAGCCTTGTCCCTCAGCACCACAGCTCCACCCCTTGGAAACCCCTCCAGGGATCAGGGGGACTCCAGCCCTGCCCTGGGCAGCCCGGGACAGGCCTGGACAGCCCTGGAGGGGGCTGAAGAAATTGTTCTTCAACCCCAACCTCAACCTCCCCTGGGACAAGTGGAGGCTGGTTCCTCTTGTCCTGGTGCTTGTTCCTTGAGAGCAGAGCCCGACCACCCCTGGCTCCAACCTCCTGTCAGGGAGCTGTGGAGAGCCAGAAGGTCTCCCCTCAGCCTCTTTTTCTCCCGTCTGAACAAGCCCAGGTCCCTCAGCCGCTCCTCACCAGACTTGTGTTCTAGACCCCTCTCCAGCTTCCTTGCCCTTCTCTGGCCATGTTCAAGCCCCTCAAGGTCCTTCTGGGAGAGAGTGGCCCAAAACTGAACCTCCTCAGTGCCCAGTGCAGGAGGACAATCCCTGCTCTAGTCCTGCTGGCTACATTATTTCTTGCCATGGCTCTCCCAAGGTGAAGCATCCACAGAGGGAAGGAGAAGGAAACCCTCCCTTTGTCTCTGTCCACTGCTTTGGGATGGGCACCATCGAGGAGCAGAGACTATGTGATGCCTGGGAAAAAGCCAATACATTTCAACACTTTGCTGTAAATCCACCCATGTGCATTAGGATTGATGGGAGAGATGGAACGCTGAGTCCAAGGGTGAAAAAAACCAACCCAAACTATCAGGAACAGGGGACTTTCCTTGATGGGCATTTATCTCCTATACTGAAATATGATGGAGGGGTATCTGTTGATTCTTCTGACGATGTAAACTGTCCTTGAGTTGCACACTTAACCAGAAACAATTTCTGTGTTTACCAAAAATATCAACAAAACTATCCTTGGACACTCAACTTTCAAGAAAGCAACTCAGATAAGCCAGCCTGATTTTCAGTATCTTTTGAAAACGGTTGTACAATGAGTCGCTAAGTTTCCAGTCTGAGCGTAACTGGCGTGTCAGATGCCATCTACAAACCACGCGCCGACGCACCGCGAAACAACCGCTTCCCGTGAGCCCGAAGCCAGCGGGTCAAGAGCACTGAAGTGGCTTAAACCACAGTCTTTGTTTCACACCAGAAAGCCCTTTACCTGGTCACACTTCTACCTGAATGGGAAACGGAGATGCCGATCACAAAGACCCACGCCTGCCTAAATGGAGAGGAATAAAGAAAAATGGCATGTGACCGGTAAATTGCGGCAGAGCAACACGTCAAGGTTAGAGGTCACTGAAGATTTCAACAAATCTCAGAAGATATGGCAACAGATTAAGCGAGGGGATAGACTGCCCTCCAACCCTAACCTGTTAAGACCTTTGAAGTCTTGTGGTGACCTCTATCCTGCTCTTTCATATTAGTTGCTAGTTACACTAATTACAGCCTAACAGCGCGCTGGAGCCAGACGCTTTTTCTCCAGCCATCCAGAGGAGGAGTATCTGTGGAATGGCCAAATCCTGCCCCGCACACCACAGGCACTCACCCCTATAAGCAGTGTCCCTGCGCCGTCTCGTACAGGTGCAACCTGCAAGGTGTTAATTAAAGTTCTCTGAGAAGCTGGTGGAGTCTTTACAGGGGTAAGCCACAAGCTAAACCAGCCCAAGCCCAAACTCAGGTTTGTCCATCTGGGGTCTGACAACGCTGGAAGAAATTGAGTTCCAAAAAAACACCCTGTTTTAATGCTCGCTGGCATAATGATAACCAAAGCAAGGATGTAAAGTGCAACCCCTCATAAATACTGCATAGCCACCGCTGAAATCAAAGCAGCAACTTGCTGTTGCTGCCAGTGAACTTGAGCGAGGGAGTGTGGGATTAGATGTGGAGTCTATTTGCATTGATTTTGCATCAATATCCATATTAATGCTAACACAATATTGTATCATATTTGGGCACAGCACTGGGCTCGCAGGGTCTCTCTGGTGGATGAAATATCACTCGTAAAGCTTCAGTAAATCATTCAGTAGTGTTAAACAAAGTCAGGCACTTAAATCAGAGGAGAAGTTTAGAAAAAGAGCAATCATACCAGAATTAACAAAATATATAAGAGAAGAGCGTGTGTGTGGAGAGAATGACTATTCAAAATCAATTTCTATTTCCTCGTTCATACCAGGAATAGTTTTGATGTGGTTGATAAATGTTTTGGATGATGACAAATAAATCCGCCTGTGGCTGCTGGTACCTCTGTTTCCAAGACAATATTATTTATCTGTGGGTGCAAACTACAAGCTGTGAGTACACTGCCAAAAACACACAAATAAAAATGCAGTTCCAGTGAAGATACAAACAAGCAGATAACAGGACTTCCCTGCATCAGCGACTAGCTGAGCTCTCAGAAAGAGAAATGAGACAATCTGACAGCATGTGATGTAAACACACTCCTATTTCATCTAAATTTTTAATAAAACATAAAAGAAAAGCTTTGTGATCAACACACAAAACAACAGAGAAGGTCTTTTTTTCATTTCTCTACTGAGCTCTCAGCTTCTCTGGAACAAAGATACAAGGATGTGGAGAGATCTGGGAACTGATCTTCCCAAGCTTACTTGGGTGCACCTTCTACTGCCACCAAACAACATGGTGGGCTCCCCAGCGGAATCTGTTTCCCAGCCCAACCAGGTTTCCCACAGGTTGGGTACACCAACATCAGTGCACGGTTTGCTTCTCACCTCTTGCTGTGTTGGCTCAGTGAGAGCAACCCATGGCGTTCAGCCAGTGGAAAGCCCACTGCACTTTGGTGGCATCTCCTCTGGAGCTTTGCAGTTTCACGGAATGGTGGTGAATCACAGAACGGTAGGGGTCGGAAGGGATATTTGGGGATCATCTAGTCCGAACCCAGGCTTCTCTTCACTTTGTCCTCACCCAGAGACAATAAACACACCCCTCAACTTCTTGGTCCTACTGTCAGCTCTCTGCCTGGGAGGCTACTCTGTCCCATGACCTAGTTTTACAAAAACTGCATGAAATTTACACGGCATTGGTGAAAACAATCAATTAGCACAGACTAGCTGACTAAAGTTAGACTCAGTGAGCACTGAATGCCATTCCTTGAAAAGAAAACAAGCAGGAATCTCTCTTTTTTTTTCAGGATGGATGAGGAAAGAAGAGTTTTCATCTATATGACAGTGCAGCGGTCAGACCATTGATGTTAGAACCAGCCATCAACTTTGGTTCCCACTTCAGTGGGAGGAGTCTCAAGCCAGCATCTCAAAGGAAGGTGACCAGTATCTTCCAGACCACTGAGTCAGACAACAGGTCAGGGTCCCTCCTGTTCTCTCTCAGTTCCCCTTCCTGTAAGGCTGAACCTCTTTCTCTGCACACATGGACTCTTACGGGAAGCTAACACATCCCTGGAAGACAGGAGATGTTTGCTCTGAGAATAACAGAGAGAATTGTATCAAGTAAAGTATGACACAAGTGTTTAGTAACTTTCATCCAGGACTATTAATGGAAGGAAGAAAACCCCACTCTTAAAAATTGTCAGGTGTTCACATTCAGCATTTGGTTTAAAACAGCAGTTTGCAGAGACAAAAGGACTGATGTCTAGAGCAGGAGTTTGGTGAGGAGCGGCTGAGGGAGCTGGGCTTGTTCAGCTGGGTGCAAAGGAGGCTCAGGGGAGACCTTCTGGCTCTCCACAACTCCCTGACAAGAGGTTGGAGCTGGGGTGGCTGGGCTCTGCTCTCAAGGAACAAGCGCCAAGACAAGAGGAACCTCTGTGGTGCTGAGGGGCAGGGGTCAGTGGTGCCCTGGCAGTGCTGGGGGAATGGTTGGGCTCAATCACCTTAAAGATCTCTTCCAACCAAAACCATTCTATGATTCTGTCACTCTGAGGACGTGACAACTGAAGCTATGGCTTTATCATTCTGGTGCCTATGACTCTACGTGAGACCCATCAAAACCACCGGGAATTTTTAGTGTCAGCTGTCAAAAAAAAAAATTTAGCAAGGCTCATAATCTGTGCTGAATTTGCAGCCTGTGCCTAATGAATTAATCTAAGTTTTGACATGAGTAGCAGAAAACTGTCAAAATCACAAATGTCCAGAGCACTCCTGAAATTACACAAAACCTGTGTTGCAGCTGCAGCATGACGATCAGAGTCCAGCAGAGCAGGGCTTTAGGAAAACCTCAACCATCATCTTACAAGTGTTTGGTTTTATGGAATTTTATGGGATTTTTTTTTTTTTTTTTTTTNTTTTTTTTTGGGGTTTTTTTTTTTTTTTTTTTTTTTTTGTGCTAAAGAGGGAATAGATTTCCCCGAATGGACCAAGTTGCATAAACAGATTCCTAGACCTCTGCCCTCAAATTAGCCAAATAACAAACATTTCAATGTAACTTCTCAGAGTAATGACGAGTTCTTGAAGTTTAATTACCCTGGAACTGCAAAGTGGTGTCTGCTCCTGGGGCACAAGAGCTTTGAGATTTTGTTTACACTCAGCTCAGTACACAGTTTAAACTGTGAGGTAATAGCACCGATCATCTGGTGGCAAAGAAGGGAACAAAACAGGACCCCTCTTGTCTAGCAAGGCAAAGTCTAAGATTTGCTCCCCCACACACGTGTAAACGGCTGGTGGGACTCCAATGGATCCTCATGCGAGCACCTAAGAGTCAAAAATTGTCCTTCAAATATATTCAAAAATATTTATGTGTAACAAAAATCATATACGCGCAAATCATATTTTGTAATGTAGAAATTCAAACAAAATATTAACATAAAAATCTCAAAGTGCTAAGAACTTTTATAGACAACATCTCCTTTGAACACAGATTAAACTCATAAAAAGACAACTCTTGTCCTTGAAATAATGATGGGTGCCTAACAGCGTTTGTTCCAAAGTGCACGACACTTGCCTTCGAACTGACTAATGTATTCACAGCAGTGATAACGAACGTCAGCTAAAACCATTAAATATAGTAACCGTGTGGATTATTTCTCTGTTAGGCTGTTGTGGAATCACAGAATCACCAAATAGGTTGGGTTGGAAGGGACCTTCAAGATCATCTCATTCCAACGCCCCTGCCATGGGCAGGGACACCTCCCCACTAGAGCAGGTCGCTCGAATCCACGTACAACTTGGTCTTGAACCCACCCAGTGATGGAGCACCCACAGCTTCCTTGAGCAACTTTTTCCAGCGTCTCACCACCCTCAGACTGAAGAACATCTTCCTAATTTCTAATGTAAATCTATGGTCTTCCAGTTTTAAGCCATCTCCCCTCATCCTATCGCGACAAGCCCTTGTGAAGAGTTCCTCCTCAGCTTTCTTGTAGGTGCCTGTTGTAGGTATGTCTTTCAAACCCACCTAAAGTAAAAGGATTAATGTGGGGGGAAATGTCCCATTCCCTCCTTTCACATAAAAAATTGGGATAAAGTTTTAAAGTATTACTTACTAAACGTGGCTCGCTAAATCAAAGTGTTGATTGGGGTGCATAAGTATTAATAATGTTAAGATATAGACAACAAACATGTATCACACAGAGTATGGTTTTCACGTCTTAGTGTAAGAATATAATACGCCTGCCTAAATTAGTCTTGTCCTTACCACTGCATCTGTAAACAATCAGCACCTGAAGCTTAGCAGTTGTTTGCTTTTGCTTTTAATAAACAGATAACAATCACAATGCATTTAAAACAAGTCACCGAACTGTCCCTCTAGATTAACAAAACGAGATTAGTTGCTGACACCGGTGACCAGAAAACGACAAGTCCTCTCAACAGGAAATTGGGCCTTCCAAATATAGGCCTGTTCCTCGGTAGGAGAAAGTTTAAAGTGCAAATATACTGCGAAAAGGGCCTCTAAAAATGGCATCGCCAAGCTCCATGTTTCTCATCTTTTGGTTATCTCACAGGTTTGGGAAACTAATCTTCTCGGCTGAGAGCTGGAGCAGCCAGAAAACTGTTAAATTAGCAACTTGAGGGCAGGGTGCTAAGAAGGCAAATATGATATAAATTTAACCTCCATGTGTTGGAAATAAATTTAATTTATGTGGTGGAGAAAAAGAAAAGGAATGTTAAAATGAATTCTATGCCACTGCTGGCAGCTTTTCCAATTCTTTGTTTGTTGTCCAACCACAGCCATGGGTATATTTTATATAATTGGTATATTTGATATAATGGTACATATTTGATATAACTGGTATATTTGATATAACTGATATATTTGATATAATGGTATATATTTGATATAATAGTACATATTTGATATAACTGGTATATTTGATATAACTGATATATTTGATATAATGGTATATATTTGATATAATAGTACATATTTGATATAACTGGTATATTTGATATAATGGTATATTTGTTATAATTGGCATTACTGACAGTTGTTAAGATAATTTGTACACTTATGGTATTAAAATGTCTGTTTATTACCTATCTGGGATGATTCAAGGACAGGAAAACGGTGAGGATGTGGTGCCCTGTTCTAAAAACATCATTACTCGTTCCAACAACACTGGTAAATCTGATCTTGGGTCTCCAGGGGAGACCTTCTGGGGGCCTGTCAGGGTTTCCAGGGGCCTGTCAGAAAGATGGGAACAGACTTTGGAGCAGGGTCTGTTGGGACAGGACAAGGGGGGATGGTTTGAAACTAAAAGAGGGAGATTTAGAGCAGAGAGAAGGGAGAAATTGTTGGTGCTGAGGGTGGTGAGAGGCTGGCCCAGGTTGCCCAGAGAGGTGGTCGCTGCCCCATCCCTGGCCCCATTGCAGGGGAGGTTGGGCCGGGGCTCTGAGCAACCTGCTCAAGTTGCAGATGTCCCTGCTCCCTGCAGGGGGGTTGGACCAGGTGACCTTGAAAGGTCCCTTCCCACCCAAACCATTCCATGATTCTATGTATGCGAGCGTGCTAAAAAAGACCAGGAGGAGATGCTGGTGGTGAGGTTTGCGACAGACAACCTGGGCAAACCAGAGAATGGCCTAAGTTTCCCGCCAAACACACCTGTGCAATGCGTCATCACCCTGGAAGGCATCACCTCAGGAGACGGATATCGGCGGTCACAAAAACGAAAAGTTGCTAAAATCAGTGGACAATGACTTTCTAAGAGAAAAAAGGTGTCACGCTTTCCATGACTTCATCATTTCAGGCAGAGATGAAGATGAAGAGAAATGGGTGGCCGCCTGGGGCTGGTCAACCTCACCTGCTGACATTGGGTGGGATCGAACAGAGAGGAGCCTCAGCTGGCAACACATGTTTGGTGCTTCAAAACAGGTATTTTGTTCAAATTAGAAAAAAATATTAGCCATTTACTCAAGATGAGATATTTAATCATAAAGGAATGAATGGCAGTTTAAAAAGGTTTGTTGGATGACAAAAAAGTTAAGACAGAGCGTTAGCTCCCCTGGTTCTGTGAAAAAAAAAGTGAAATCAGTTAAGGAATATAGAAAAAGGTGGAAACAGCTTGTTATCACCATGAAAGATGACAAGGAAAGCTAAAGTTACCTGAGGAAAAAAACCAACAATCTATGTCTGGCAAACTTAGCAGAATGAAGAACTTTGCTTTATACATAAGGAATGAACGCAATCCATAGCAAAGATACGTCGATTTTCAGATGGAGATGGTGAAACTGTAAATAACGACGCAGAAGAAAGTAAGAGGTTGGTCAATACATGTTTCTGTTCTCTGTTTGTGCAAAAAAGAAATGGCAAAGTGATTGATGAAGGGCATCTTTTTTCGCTGCTCATCATTATCTTCTCAGGAATAAATATTTCTAAATCAGCTGGCTTGCAGAGTTTGTGTTCAAGAGCCATAAACCAGCTATTGGGCTACTGATGTTCACTTTAAATAACATTTAAAATAGCAGAGAAGTTACAGAAGATGGGAAAAAATCCTAATTCAAAATTTCGGACAAGACTATTTGCACACTTAGCCTGACATAAATCTCAAGAAAAATAATGGAAAAATGGATATATAGGTCCATAAATTCCGACCCTAGGTAGGGTGGACATGAAGAATAAGTTCTTATTTTTTTTTATTGGAACTTTATTACATGTCCACCTTCCTCTGTTCCTCTTCTTCTCAGGAAATCTACTCTTCATTGGGGAAAACAATTCCAGTTTCTTCAAATTTTCATTTGCTGTAGAACAAACATTCTCATCTGTCCAACTGGCTGATGTATTTTTGGCGATAACTGCCGCTTATGCAGCTGCTCCTGAAGTTGTACATGTGCACCAAGGAAGATCTGGGTAACTAAAACTAGAAGTTTGGAAGAGATTGTCCAGTGAGGAAGAACCAACGGGAAGAGCACCTGTCAGGAAGTGATCTAAGAACATTTGTTCTTGCTTTGGGCTGGGCAATGAAGCTGAAAGGGATTTTCAGCTGTGATACCGGAGTCCACCAATGAAGAATCAAGGTATAAAAATGTAATTGATTCTACTCAATGTAACTTACTGGAAAGCAAGCCCTAAACAAATCATCTCAGTTTCACTCTGCTGAATTAACACCCTTAGCTGATAAGGATTTACATGCAAACAGAGCATACTCAATTTTTTTGTCAGGCATTTTATGTACTCCTCCAGAACATTTTGAGCAGCAGGACAAATTGTGTCAACTTGGCTAAGCATTTTTAGAGTCATAGAACAGTTCTGGTCGGAAAAGATCTTTCAGATCAACATGTTCAACCATTAACCATCCCTGCCAGGGCACCACTGAGCCCTGTCCCTCAGCACCACATCTCCACGCCTTGGAAACCCCTCCAGGGAGCAGGGGGACTCCAGCCCTGCCCTGGGCAGCCCAGGACAGGCCTGGACAGCCCTGGAGGAAGCTGAAGAAATTGTTCCTCAGCTCCAACTTAAACCTCCCCTGGGGCAACTTGAGGCCACTTCCTCTTGTCCTGGTGCTTGTTCCTTGGGAGAAGAGCCCGACCACCCCTGGCTCCAAACTCCTGAATGTCAGGGAATTGTGGAGAGCCAGAAGGTCTCCCCTGAGCCTCCTTTTCTCCAGGCTGAACAAGCCCAGCTCCCTCAGCTGCTCCTCACAAGACTTGTACTCCAGGCACTTCACCAGCTTCATCACCCTTCTTTGGACGTGCTCCAGCAAGAACTTTTAGAAAGTCCTTTGTCTCCTTTTCCTTTTCAGCAACTATTTCTTACTCTTCCCAGGTTTTCCATGAAACTCCTGGCAGAAAGTGCCTCTATACTGTCAATACCTGCTACAGTTGGCTGGCGATGGCTTCTGCTTTGCTAGCTGTTTGTTTCCAGGCACCATGTTCAGCACCTGAGTCATTCGCCCTTGTCTTTCAAAAGAGACATTACCAAGCCTTCCTTTTACTAGGAAAACACATTCCTCATTTCTTCGTCTGTGCTGTAAACTTATCACAAAACCTCGTGAAACTTCATTACCAGTAAAACTTCAGATTAGGCAGAAATCGATCACCGTTTCATAAATTCACGAGGGGACAAATGGCACAACTCTAGAAATCTTGTTTACTCATGAAAACAGGTTAAAAGTCAATATTATTCAATATTTCTAAGAACCTGCAGACTCAGTAATCTGCAAATGTAGTTATCATGGAAAAGGCTTTTACTGAATAGAGATGTTACTGTGGGAGCGTCCTACAGCTACTCAACAACACAGGAAGCAAATATAAATTCACTGGTGGTAAAACTTTTGGAAATGTGAGGATGGGCAGGGTGATTATTGACAAGAAAGGTTACAGCATTTTTTATTTTATTTTATTATTTTACATTTATTTTCAGGAAAAAAAGCCCACTGCAATGTTTCATAACACTGCTTTAGAACCATAAGGAAGACCAGCAGCTCTACAAAGGGTACCGCTGAACACGCTCCTGAACTGACTCTACATAGTACGGCGATAAAAGGGTCAAATGTGACTGTTGGCTCACGAAAGGGGAGAAAATCCGGAATATCTGAAGCCTGTGTATCGCTTTAGTGAGATGCAGACAGGTTCGTTTCAAAGAAAAGATGACAGACTGGGGACGCCGCAGCAAAATGTATAAAAGCATTTGAAACCTGCAGCAATTAACTCGCAGACTTAAAGAACATCATGTATTCCATTTCTCAAAAGGAAACTGAGTGTTGACTTGATTCCAGTACATCTAATTCAGAAGGAGAAAAAGTGAAGGCGCTAAGCAGCTCTTCAAGTGAGTAGAAAAAGGCTCATCAAGAACTAATGGCTGGAACATGACAGCAGGCAAAGCCAAACCAGAAATGAGCTGCTCCTCTTCATCATTTGACAAATTACAGAGGGAAGGAACCAATGGAATCCTCATCTCTTGAACCCTTCTAGCCAAGGCTGGATGACTTCATGGAAGACCAAGGCTGGATGACTTTATGGAAGACAAATCTTAACCAAACGCAAGTTTTAAATTTCAGCGTAACAACATCTGGTAAAAAGTTAAAGGATGCATATGTAAAAGTGGAGAATAAGTGATCTAAATGTCCTTCCCAACCTAAACTATAAACATTTATGAAAAAGGATCAAATGGTTTCAGTTGAAAGTGACCCTTTTGAAAAATGCTAACAAATCCAAATCCGGATTCTAACAGAAAATGCAAGCTGAAATGTAAATGATTTTCTGGATGATATCTCAACACAAACGAAAATTTTGCTGTTGAATTTTGGACTGCATCTCTCAGAGCTCCTTACAGGTGCTGAGCTCTAGCAGAAACACAGCTTCTACAGTTGCCCTCATGTACCAGACCCCATTTCTAGAGATGTTCTGCCTTCACAGAGCTACTGAGGAAGAAAGACAGAAAACAATTTTTAAAATTGCCAGCAGAAATGTGGATGCAACTTGGGATACGAAGACTAACGTTCGAGATCAATCCCACAAAGTACTTAATGAAAACTTAGTGAGACTTTTTATATAAAGAGTTCCACTATCGCTGGACTGGGGCCTGGAGGTATTCCAGAGGAGGTGAAATGAGAGAGGACTATAATCTTCTCTTACACTCTATGGAAGACACCCTTCAACTATGCTTTAACCATGCTTCCTCGCCTTCGTTGTCCCTCTTCTTCTAGTTTTTCCCTTTCAACAGGCAAAAGTAGTGAGGATTGCAATAGCCACAGCAGTCTAACCATTGTCAAACAACGTTTTGTAGGAAATCTCTGGCTGCAGTAATTTACATTATTCATTATTACCACAATCAAAGACAGCCTCAGGGACTCTGAGGCAAGGATACATCACTCGAACTAGTTCATTGTACTCCAAAAAAATGCAATGATAAATAGATACGCTTGAGTACAAGAATAACTTCTGATGAAATAGTTTCTCCAAATTACTACTGACTCAAATGCATGTAACTATTTTGTAGAACGATATGCGAATATGAGTGTTTTGTCCTAAAAACATAGCAGTCCTGGTGGTATACCCAACACCCAGGTGGTTATATAAAAGGTTACGAACACTGAAATTATAAATAAATAAAATTTACAAAACTGGAATTCTTATGAAATCAAGCTCTCCTGACTGCAGCAATATCTGGTAATTCAAGTCAATTTCACATTTCCGTGTTTAGTTTCGAGGTCTTTGCGCTGTGGAGTAGAATCTGCGATCCTGTTCAACAGGGCTTTATAGATTTGGTCCTTTCCACAGCTCTGCAAAGCTAAGCTAGTGAAAACACAACACAGGAGTTCACATCCAGCTCGGTATTACAGATGAAATGAAAAGCCGCCTGCAACACCTGAGGCTGAGCAGGAGACTAAAAGCAGAGCGCCTTTGAAGCATCGAGAGTAAGGAAAAAGCTTCTTACTTCTGCACTAAGAAGACATTAGTTAAAGTTGGACTTAGTGCAGCAACTGCCAGAGCTGTGGCTAAGACAGGCTGATGCTTCAGTGTTTCTGTAGTAATTTCCAGCCCCTGGCAGACAATGTACAGCAGGAGGGGATACAGGTTGACAGGTGGCTGGAGATGAGCCAGAGGGTGCCCAGGGGGACAAGAAGCCACCAGCATCCTGGCTGGGGCAGCACTGAGGGGGCAGCAGGGATTATCCCACTGGATTGGGTGTTGGGGAGGCCGCCCCTGGAATCCTGGGGTCAGTTTTGGGAATTCCCTTCCAGAAGAAGCTGGAGGGGTTGGAGCGTGGCCAGAGAAGGGTAACAGAGCTGGGGAAGGGTCTGGAGCAGGAGTGTGGGGAGGAGCGGCTGAGGGAGCTGGGCTTGTTCAGCCTGGAGCAAAGGAGGCTCAGGGGAGACCTCCTGGCTCTCCACAACTCCTTGACATTCAGGAGCTTGGAGTGCCCCTCCTGGCTCTGCTCCCAAGGAACAAGCACCAGGACAAGAGGAACCCACCTCAAGTTTCCCCAGGGGACGTTTAGGTTGGAGTTGAGGAACAATTTCTTCAGCCTCCTCCAGGGTTGTCCAGGCCTGTCCCAGGCTGCCCAGGGCAGGGCTGGAGTCCCCCTGATCCCTGGAGGGGTTTCCAAGGCGTGGAGCTGTGGTGCTGAGGGACAGGGCTCAGGGGTGCCCTGACAGGGATGGGGCAATGCTGGGACTCCAGGAGCTTATAGAGGTCTTTTCAACCCAAACAACTCCACGATTCTGTGATTCTAGAAACGGAAATGTAGGACCAAGACCCGCAGCATGTGGGGATGCTGACACGGGGCTGTGAAGCCACCTTCACACTGCAAATTCCTGCATTTGTGATATAAATGCTGCAAATGCCTTAGAACATATCGACATGCAGCTAAACCCAGGAGCTTTTGCCACCTTGACAAAACGCTGCGGCGTTTAATCTTTTCTCCTCAGTGCAAAGCTTTTATTGACAGAACTACACGCACGTGAAGACATAAAATGCAAAGAGGTTTACAGTAAACACCGATTACTGTAATCTTAATCTCCATGAATGACTAGCAAATGCAGAAATAACATTTTTAGCAAAACGGGTAAATTGCCTAATCTGCTTTATTGTAAAAAAGTGAGCGGTTTTGTATTTACCTCTTATGTTGCTGGAGTTATTGGACACCTACCCCCGCCAGAAAACGCTAATATCAAAAAACCAGCCCAGAACGGTCTTCACCAAAGCGATTAAAGAGTGAAAAGTGAGAAGCACTAGTTCAAATGGGCTAAAAGCTGCTAAGGGGATGAGCCAGGTATTGTCTCGGCGCTCAATAAAATTTATGGTCGTTTCTGCCTCGTTTGTTACGAGCGAGATACACAAACGCGTAACAGCGGAAGTTTAGCGTGGTGCAAGTAAAGCCGAGGAAGAAAAAGAGAGGCAGGAAGAAAGGAGCTGGCCCTTCCCTACGGCTGCCACAAGCCTCGCTCACGCAATTACCTCTGCGCGCGGACCCCGCGGCGTTGTGGAGCCCGTTTAACCTCACTGGAGATCCTCCTTGTTTGAACCCCAGGATCTGCCCAGCATGGGGCGCGTCTGCCGCTTCAGACGAGGGCTTTTCTAAGGAAACACACAACTGAACGCTTAAAACAGCGGGCAGGAGTCACCCGCAAGGCAAAGACGACAAAAAAAAACCTACCACCTCCGCCATCTAACGGGCAATTCCTCGGTATCAACACAAGCTTCTCAACGAGGGTTTTCTGTCGGGACGGGCGGGTGGAAGCGTGCGCCGGGGCCGGGCTGCACGCCGGCTCTCCCAGGGCTGCGCAAGCCACGTGCTCGCTTTCTCCGATCAGTGTTTTTAAACTGATCTAACAGCCCAGAATAACTTTACTTAAATTTGCTGCAGCCCCACAGAAGGGTTATTGATGCTGTTCTATTACTGAACACAAAGCAGCTGTCTGGAGGGGACTGTTTAGTACCAGATTCTTGTCTTGTTATTAAATCAAGCTAAGCTAAGGACTCAAAACCAGCAGGTAACAAGCTTTTGCCTGTTTTTCAGGGAGCTCTGCAGAAATTCATCTTTCATCCGTTTTGAACTGCGAGTCTCTTAGGCACAGACAGAAAAATCTCTTAAAAAAAAAAAGACCAGCCCCAAGCCTTAAAGTACATAGTGTGTGTTTAAGACGTGCAGGAACGCTTTTGGCTCCATTTTCTTCAAGAGGCTCAATGGAAGACAAATCTTCTCCTTGTTAGAATCATAGAATCGTTACGGTTGGAAAACACCTCCAAGATCATCAAGTCAAACCTTCTACTCCACACCTCCGTGGCCACAGACCACGTCCTGAAGCAACATGGGAGAAGGTCTGTCAAGAACAACCACCAGCCCCTCTTCCTCTTTCTTTAAAAAGGCAAAACAGGAAAAAAAAAATCCACTTTCTGGACCTCTGTGGAAGGTGAAGAACCTCCTTTTGGTGTTCACACATGGAAAATTGATCGTCTTACCTGAGGTGGGACAACTACCATTACCTCCATTCCACATTCACTCATGTACAGACTTAAACCCTACAAGACCATCCAGAGCATCACACTGGTTACAGCACGACTCCATGGGGTCTTTTGGAAACTGGGGCAAGTATCCCAATAAAACTCCCACAGTTTTATGTGAATATTAATTACCATGACCGTGGTTTCTTTATTGACATGCAATGGAGCCTATGGAAGGCTGGACACAGTCCCGGTGGTGGCTTTGCTAGAGCAGGCGTTGGACCAGCTGACCTCCAGAGGTGCCTTCACACCTCAAATATTCTGTGAAGCCGCTTTTCCACGCTTCTATTTATTTATCTGTAAAAAACCCAAACACCTGTAGTAGCCTGTTAGAAATAATGATCTTTTCTGAATTCAAATAAAAAAAAAAAATGTTGTGTTTGACTTGCTGAAATTAAATGAAATGTTTTATGTACCATACAGAGTCAAGCTTGATGTTTGGGACCGGGAATATTATCTGAGGACTCACTCAGGTTACTGTTCAGAGCACCTCCAGCACGGGTCGTACCTGTCCCTCCAAAATTAAAGGAGTGTTTTTCTGCTGCCAGACTGAGATCACTTTATTCAGCTACGTGAATTAATTCATGCACTTTTTTTTTTCTTATTACAGAGACATATATTCAAGTCTAGGCTTTTCCGTGAATAGAGCTTTTCTTGATTACTGTCAACGTTTCATTCCATTGTGTCATCTTGTTTGTCTTTTGATGTTATAATTTCCTTATTTTACAATGTTTTAACTACATTGGCTGCAACTGTTAAAAGAATAACTAGTGATTTTGAGGGTCAACTAAAAAGGCTTTAAAAGGATTTGATTAGGCAATTCATTTTACTAATGTTACAATAAATTCTTTTTATTTGATTATGTAAATGAGTGTTGGTGCATATCCACTTTGGCAAAATACTGCGAAGCTTAATCTTCTCTCCTAAATAAAAAGCTTACTGGCAGAAACACATGAGCCAAGGAATGTATCTTATCCGAACACTAACGTGCTCCCCAAAATACCCATATTCAGGAAAACAAAGGCCATGTTCACTTAGCAAAATTTAACACAATGCCTTTCCTGGGGTCACGTTCATGCCACTGTCCTGAAATCAAAGTAATTTAATTGCTGAGCACTAACAGAGATGGACACAGATCCCTGGATTTGCTTTCTCCTATACTAGAGCCATAGAATAGAATCATAGAATCATGAAGGTTGGAAAGGACCTCCAAGATCATCAAGTCTATCCATGACCACTCCATGACCAGTAGACTACATACCAAAGTGCTACATCCACTTGTTTTTTGAACACCTCCAGGGATGGTGACTCCATCACTTCCCTGGGCAGCCTGTTCCAGTGCTTAGCTACTCTTCCAGTAAAGAAAACCTTCCAAATATCTCATCTGAACTTCCCCTGGCGCAGCTTGAGGCCATTTCCTCTTGTCCTGGACTTCCTCACTTCCAGGATTCCCACCCAGCAGCAGCACCAGTAGGATGGCCTCCCAAGGACTTGTGAACTCCCTCCTCCAGAACCAGAAGAAATATTGAAAAGGTCTCACAGACATTAAGAGAACTACAGCTATGGTTGGCACTAACACAATACGACCTGTCATGAAAAGTCTATCCGGTTGTCTGTGTTGAGTTACAAGTTCACCTCCAAACTCCAAACCAGGAAGACTCCCACCCCCACCTCATTGATCTACTTTGAAAGTCTTTGCCTTTCTCCACCCTACGTTTGCTTACGTCTTAGACAGGAGATGCATCAGTCTCCTCTGAGACAGAATTCCAATGTGAATCCATTGGAAATGTGGATTAAAACTGAGGCAGAAGATGACCTCAGGTCTAACAGAGGTCCTCAATGAGGGCTCAAAACACAGAGGGTAGGAGACAGGTTTTTATAACATAGACTGAAGGCAGGAGGCTTACAGAGGGCTGCTCCAGGCCAGTGAGGTGACAGTGCCACGGCTGAGGACCTTACTGCGCAATGCTCCAAAACTGGAAAGTAGAGAGGGCTGTGAGACAGAGAAGGAGCAGAGGGGAATGATGCTGGACAGCCCTGCCTGGTAAAAGATAAATGACACAGAGAGACTGGTGGACGCTTCTCCAATAAGGAAGAAGGCCTTTGTTCTTGTTGGAAAAAATATGGGAAGGGTAACAAGATGGGTGGTGCTGGGCAGAGAGGCTCCAGGTCTGATGGAAGACGTCTGACCTGGGAGATGAGTCTCTCAAGAGTCCAGGGGAGGCTTTTTAGGATAACATATACCACAGGAGGACAACTGTGTGAAATGGGAAATGCTAGGGGACAATCCCCTCGGTTTTATCACAACGTACTGCAGGAAGACATTAAACTATGAGACTCACATGCAAACAAATCCTTGAGACGTGGAGGAAAGACCATGAAGGTGGGACCCTTGGTGTACCCCACCTTTTGCCACAAGGAGAGAGAACGATTTTATTATGGCTGTATTGTTGCTATTCTCATGCCCACAATGTTTAATTATCGAAGTGTATTCATTCCTTTTTGTAACTAAGACACGAATGAATTACAGCAAGTATTTTAATTACTTAATAATGCTGTAAATACTAATGCTCTAATTACTTAGAAAAGCTCTTGCCTACAAAAAAGCTGGGGAGGGACTTTTTATAAGGGCTTGTAGTGATACCATGAGGGGTAACGGATTCAAACTGGAAGAGAGGAGATTTAGATTAGACATTAGGAGGAAGTTCTTCACTCTGAGGGTGGTGAGACACTGGAACGGGTTGCCCAGAAAAGTTGTGGATGCTCCATCACTGGATGCGTTCGAGGCCAGATTGGATGGGGCTTTGAGCAACCTGCTCTAGTGGGAGGTGTCCCTGCCCATGGCAGGGAGGTTGGAACTGGGTGATCTTGAAGGTCCCTCCCAATCCAAACCAATTGATGATACTCATCAAAAGCTTTAGGAATTCTATCCGGAAATATAAATTGTTATTCCAGTCTCACGACCATTCATTTCTTTCCAGTGATTTTTAAGGGAAATGCAGGCAAAAGACTGTGACATAATGGGAAGTAGACACTGCTCACAAACGAACTGGGGTGGCCTGTAAATCCCAGTATGATGAATGGTTGATTACCAGACCCTTTTTGAAAAAAGCCGGCTCATGACATTTGATCAAGAGACAATTACTCCTGAATTTACTCCTCAGGGTAAACACAGAAAAAAGATGGGATTCTGAGCAGAAAAGTGAACCTTCCTCCTGCAAAAGGTTTATTTTAAATATCTCCTCTCGTTGCTCTGGTTGCTCTCACTGTCACTGAAATATCAAGGACAATGCTGCCAGTATATGAGTGTGGGCTGTTTCAGTACTGCAGTTCTCAGGGAACAAGTGACATAAAAATCTCCCACATTAAATACTAATGCTCCTACATCTAGTAGCATTTCATAAATTTATCACAGATTACCCTAATGCAGGCTTATGCCATTTTTAATATAAACACGCTGTAGGAATTATTTACTTGTTGCCCTGTAAATGTCTTGCAGTTATCCATGTAAGACATGAATAGAAGAAAGAGAAAACAAAAAAGCATGTGAGCAAATAGATAAATCAGCAGTAGTCATGTAAAGCTACACTATTTTAAACTGTCCTCCTATTGCAAGGAAACAACTTGGAAATAGCTCACGTTAAAAGCATTGTCCAAAATCTCTGACGAGAACTTCTAAAACATCAGTGATCTGCCATCTAGCCGTGTTGTATGTAGGCACAAAATACAAATAGACAACTTCTACATCTTTTACTGGCTGAAATCCTACCCCACTGAAGTGAATTCTTCCATCAAAGACTTCAGTGTCGGTGGGAGTTCATTCAGCGGAATATGAACATCATGCTTGCTATGACCCACCCTCAACAGAAACGGAAAATGAAGACTTATTCATACCCCTGTGAAAACATCAGTCTGCGATAACACATAGGATTTCTCCAGTAGAAGACCTTTTACATTATTTACATGGGATGAATACACAGAGAAGCTCAACGGAAGGATTCCAAGTGCTGGTAAGCGTCCTGGCAACACCGACTGGTTGTTTTCCCCTATCTTCCTGACTAAAATGACCTCTACACCATTTGCTCTTCCAGAACAGCAAGACAGACATCAGAGAGTGGAAGTTTTAAAGAATCCCACTCCCCAACACTACGTTTCTTTCACGCTGCTGTACCCTCCCCTAAAGGACCAAAAAGCTGGCTAAAGGAACGTTGAATCTACGAAAATTTTAGGAATATTCCTCTTCACCACGCACCGAGGAGCAATGTCAACGCACCGCGCTCACGATCTGCAGGAATGAGATCCTAACCCACGGCAGAAACGTGACCACAGGCCTCTGGTTGTTGCGAGCTCTCAAACGAAGTGCCGCTGAATTTTCCAAACCTTAAAAAGCACCCTGCAGTAAACTAAATTTCATCTGCAAGGTGAGGTCTCGTTAACAACCTCACAAATCCAGACAGATACGAATCTCTAACTTGTCAAACGAACAACTGCGTCTCACAGAGCAAGGTCAAACACTGTTCCAGCTTTTAAATGAATATTGTATAGGCTGCGTCTTCCTTTGAACCTGGTTTTATATTCTACAGAAACACGCTACCTATGGCTTTTAGGAAAACTGATAATCAAACATGAAAGTTCAGTAACAGCTTTATGTATTTTAGAACACGTTCCTAGAGAGATTGGAGATCTTCCGGTTACAATGACGACTACGTCTACTTTCCGGAATTATTACACGTTAACTAAAGTCTCTGCACGTTATTTCAGGTGCTTCTGATGCTTTTATGATTCATTAAAGAAAAAAGCACGGCTGAGTATTTCCAAAACAACAGAAATCTCCTATCATCAACATCCTTGGATTGTAAATAATTTGCTATGCAAACTACACTTATGCTGATTAGGATTCAGGAAAGTGTCTTATTTCACGTAGCTGTACCTTGGGTTAATGCACTTCTTTAATACCTTCTTGCCTACACAAGAGTTAGTTAGGTATTATTCAAGAATCTATGAGAAATTTCCCAGTTTTCACCACCGCTATTATTTTTTTTAAGCTCCTACCTATAAAGTCACCAATCACTTAAAGCCAAAGAGAAAACTAGAAAAGTATAAGCTACAAGCAGACAAGAGAACTTAAATCCCACAGAAAGCAAAAAAAAAATAAATAAAAGAGCCGCATGAAATAGCACCACCTTTCAACCATATTTTTCTGCAGAAGGGTTAAAATGCATTAAGAACCAAATGTTTTTTTTAAATGAACGAGCTGTTCCTGAGCACAAACTCGTAGACCGTACCTGCAGAGACACGGGGGCAGTCTGGCAGCATGGACTCCACCGAAGTGTCCAGGGGCTCGGAGCTGGAGACCCAGTTACAGCAGTTCTGGAAAAGCAGAGCGCGTGTGGAAATTTTAGGGTAAACCAAAAAACTCAGAGCAAAAACGCAGACTTTGCAAGCGAGGCCAACGATCACATCAAAATAACTCAAAACCGATTTACACAGCAGTCCCAACAAGGATTGGAAGGTAGGTGACATCACCTTATTGACACACGCTGGTGATGAAATATTGTAGTTTCATACTTAATAAGTGAAAAGGGTGAGACCGCAATTCAGGAGATTTGTAATGTGCTTAAATCGCACGACTCTTAAGTGTTGATCTCAAGCGCCAGCGGACTTAAAGTAGGTGCTTGGACCAACCACTGCCTGGATTACCCACTGCACATTTTAAGCTCTTCCTCTCCGTAGTTGTTAAATAGGTGTTGATACAAACGCTGGGCCTTGCCAACACCAAGAAATCAGAATTTTTCAAGGTGTCCTGATGGAGTAGACTGTGGAAAGACTGGTTGTGAAATCACAAAATGACAGATAACGACCGAATGAAAGCCTCCAAGAAGACAAGATTAATATTCAAATAACTGGAAACGTAGCAGAGATGAACTGCGCATGAACATTTAAAAATGCAAACACCGGTCTTTGGGGAATTGTGTTCAGGAAGCTTTTACATTTACTTTTGCTTTTCATTCCTGAACCTCTGAGCAGGATGAATTTTCCATGAATTTTTTAAATGTTTTGCTCCAAAGGCTACCTGTTCAGAGGAATATGAATTAAAGCATTAAACAATAAATACAATAAATATAACATATTAAACAAGAGGTTTTTAATAAATTGTGCTGAAACTGCACCAAATCTACGGAATTGAAGATTTAATTATAAATCAACAACATTTTTAACAGGACTGCCATCCCAACGACAAGATCTACATGGCTTCCTTTACTAGAAATCTGAGATTTCCCTTTCTGAAAAGCTGATTAACTTCATTAAGGGGCCACAAAAAAACCAAACCCAGAACAACTCAACAAAAACCTGCAGAAGTTTTTGGAAAGACCCATGAATTTTCAGGCAGATTTCTAAAAAATCATTCCATCAATCATGATCGGAAAAACGGACGATCGCTATTCCGGTAAACAAGCATGTATTGTGTATTTGTAGATGCTTGCTGCCCTAGTTGTGCACCATGGAGTCCGTCCTCACTGTGGAAAGATCCTTGACTGGTAGATCAAGTGTCTTATTGTATTTCCTTAATTCATTCTGTCTGGAAGAAGATGTCAGCTGTGTTGCAGTGAGGAGAGAATTTCAAAGGCTTCAGTCCCCACCAATAAAGGGCGAGGAATGGCTTTTGAATAGATTTGTCAAGGCAACCCTACTGTTCTGGGACCAGGGAGAGCAGGAACAACATAAAGGAAGGGTTGCTGTATGAGATTAGAAAGTGAAGTTCACAAAGCATGGCAGATTTTTGTAAGAAACAGTAGATCAATGAAACTATTGAACTCGATGGAGGGAAAGAAAAAAAAATCACAACAACAACAACAAAAAAACAAAACCAAAAAAACAAACACGCTACCCAGTAATGTAACCTTTTTAGTAAAAAGTGGTTAAAATGGAAGTATTTCACAAAGGCTTTAAGGTTTAAAGTAGTAAAGCATTATACATTTTACAATTTGCATGTATAATTTTAATTAGCAGCTGAATGCGAAGTTGCAAATGTAAGATGGTAGAAATTATAAAAGAAGTAGAATTTTTATGAAGTATTACATTCATTTGAAATAAGTAAAATTAATATTAACTACTGATAGAACACTACATCAGAGAGCTGGAGATAATACAGGAGATTAGCACACAATTAACCAGCTTTTATATACAACGTGACACTTGCCTGTAAGAAATAAGTATTCTCGAAAGCAGTGTCAAGATATGTAAATGGATGATTTGTTTTATCATTCATCACAGCTCCTAATAAATTCAAAAATCATGACTTCTATAGGTACTAAAAATAGGCCACCAATGATACAGGAGAGATAGCTTCAATGAAGAATTACTTTTTTAACAATTCATTCTTTCAATGACAGCAATTAGCCCTACAGACAGGCAGCGATTAGGTGTGTATTTTAATTATTATTCATTTTACCAGTAGCCTTAAACCTGATTAAAGTAAGAGATATCCAGGTGATATGCTAGTCTTAATACCACTCAGCCACACTTCACATATGTAAAATTCTTCTTTCTTATAGGAGATTTTCAATGCTAATGTAAGTTATGACACTCCATCCACTTTTTAGGCCATTAATCATTTAACTTATTCTTTAAGATCTACTTTCTGCAAATGAAATTAAAGGTAATGCACTTGTCTTATTCAGACTAAATGCTTAAAGAAAAATGGAGTTGTCAGATTCAAATTACAGGATTTAAAATTTCAGTTTTTACTACATAACGTATATTTTAAGGTTTTGATTTCCCATAAAGAAAATAGGGATTTTTCTGACAGAGCCTGTAGGGGTTACCATTCTTTATATTTTTAACATTTAAGTCAGAGCTGTCAGGCTGCATCCCAGGTGATTCTCTATTCCCATCAGTCACGGCCTATAAAACTGGAAGGTTAAGTCGGGAATAGGCAAGGCAGTCTGTACACACAGTTTCACTAAATCCAAGGGAAAAAGCCAAGTCTAACGAAAAGTTCAGGAAAAGACTAGTTTAAATTCGCCACCCGCGCCTATCGTTTTAGTGTTTTTCAAGAGGAACGCAGAAAACACGGACGGGAGCCTGATTGAGCGAGGAACAGACCCATAAACAGAAGTTTACTGGTCTCACTTTAAAAAACCATGATTTCTAAAAATCCCATACTTAAGTATTAAACGAGTCACGAAGGCATGGCACCTTCCTTCACCCAAGGATGGAGCTTTGGTCAACCGACACCCGATCATCTTGGACCAAGCGGCTGCTAGGTGTCGAGCAGAAAACGCTCTGACTTTTCATCAGAAAACCTCAGAGCACTTCAGAAGCAACTGAATCTCATAAAACTCCCGAGAGGAAGGAATTTTTTTTTTTTTTTTTTTCCTCCTGGTTGTTCAAACCACCAAACTGAGCCACAAAGAGCTTAAAGGGGCTTTTCTACCGTCAGCGGATCAAGTCAGGAGTGGTGGGTGCACCCAGGACTCTGCTCCAGATACCGGGCAGCGTGTGGCACATGTCTTTCTATTGCTGTGCAGCAGGAAGAAACACTGGACTTGATTCTTATTATTTGGACTGCTAACTTTGAAGTTCAAAAACGGCTTTAATCTCGGTTATTTTAGGGGCTGGCATGGGCACACAATTTCCACCGCCCTGTAATGCGCTGTCTTTCATACCCTAAAGAAACAGAAGAGGTCAGCAGATAAAGACATGTTTATAGAGCCACATACAGACCTATATTCCCCAACTCTTAAAAAAAAAACAAACCAAAACCCGGCCTCACCTCTCGCATCCACTCTCGAATAGTTTTCCCAACTTCTTGATGCCACACATTGTGAACGGAGTCCGTCAACGCCACAGCAGTTACCTTATTCTTTACTTCTGCCTCTCGCTGAATCATCTGTTAAAAAAAACACCGGCTTTAAATTCTTTCTTTCCATTGAACAGAGTCTGCTTAGTCACAGATAATGATCTTAAATAAAATAAAAAGAGCAGCACAGGTTCAATACTTGACTTCGCTTGTTTTAAAGTTTATACAAATCCGAACAGCTCCAGAAACACAGAGAGACCTAATATTTTTGATAAAAGAAATAATACTAACTTTTAACTGACTGAACTATTCAGTCCTATTATTTTCCATGTGGCTTGACAATTCTAGGATTAAAGGTATCATAGTGAAAAAATGGAAGATTCCCTGAGGACACCTTTTACAAGCTTCTCCAAGTTCCCATTTCTGTGCTTCAGGGAAGCCGGTCCCCGTGGTTCACTGTAAGCTACTCATGACTATCATCTACTAATTTTCAGTAGATTGCTGTAGTTTTTCTGATGTACAATCTTACTTTGACTTGTATGTGGGGTTTTATTTTTTATTTTTTTTTTTTTTCCTTTTCTATCCAATTTAGCTACCTTGCACTCCCACCATGCTCCCAAAATTCTTTGTGGTTCTCTCTCACACATATGCTTACCCAGCTAACGCCGGAGCCCCCCAACATTTTTCAGGATTTTAAAGAGCCTCTGTTGTTGCAAATGACACTATGACTAAATAATATTAGTTCTAAAACCAATTAAGCGATCGCTGCAAATAACAGGAGCGAGCTGACAAAGATGCTGCGGAATTCGGCGCTGCTCTGCGAGATAAAAGGGACCGGGGAAGAATAGTTTGATATCAAAGAGAGACAAAAAGGTTTTAATCTCCTGACACGAGTGACCCTAATTTGTAACACTGGATCAAAGAAAGTATAATGAATTATACTTATAAAACCAGCATTTCGCAACGAGCGCCTTCATCGCCGCGTACGCCGCGCTAAACTTCATGTTTTTCTTCAGCTTCTTTTTGTGTAAACGGCAACCAACACACACAACGTTTTTAAAAACCAGGAGTTCTTTGTCCATGCTTTAGTCAAACCGCTCACCGGTGCACGGGCTGCGCCTCCGAAAATGCTGCTCTAGAAGAGGCTTGTACAGTGGGGCTGTGCGTTGCATTTTGCACCAGAAACTTCAAATTAAACACCTCGATCCAGATTTTTGACACAAAAATACCATTCATCCGTACCTTATGCAAGGCATCTCCCATTTCTTTCAAAATATCGCGCAAGTAAACTCTAATGGCCAGATGCTCTCACTTCCAATCCCTGTGGTGGTTGATGTTTTGAAACACCAGGTCTTTTATTTTTTTTGGGGGGGTTTACATGATGTAAAATTTAAAGTCAGTATAATTAAACTAATATTCTAAGGGAAAAATATTCACCGCTAGTGGAGCACCCCATTCCAGATAAAATCAGGACGTGTGGCCGTTTAGTCTGGAGAAGAGAAGCATGAGAGGGGATCTTACTCGTGTTTCCAAATCTCTGCAGGGTGGGGGTCAAGTGGAAGGGGCCAGGCTCTTTTCACTGGTGCTCCAGGACAGGACAAGGGGCAATGGGCACAAACTGGAACCCAGGAGGTTCCACTTCAACAGGAGGAGAAACTTCTTTGGTGGGAGGGTGACGGAGCCTGGTCCAGGCTGCCCAGAGAGGTGGTGGAGACTCCTTCTCTGGAGACTTTCCAACCCCCCCTGGATCTGTTCCTGTGTGTCCTGCCCTGGGGGATCCTGCTCTGGCAGGGGGGTTGGACTCGATGATCTCCAGAGGTCCCTTCCAAACCTCACCATTCTAGGATTCTACATTTCTATGAACTCTGGTAATGTCAGAATTAAATGACTCAGGAATTCAGCTGATCCTCGGACATCTTGGGCAAGTACATATGAGGAAACCCTTGAGACCTGTCTTTCTTCATGGGAAGCCTTTCCACATGAACTACTTTTTTCCCATCATTTACTGTCCTGTGGGGCACATTTAATATCCAGAATTTCTGGAGGATGGCACATAGCAGGTACACGTGTGCAGGACAAAATCATACCTTCCGGACAAAATATCGCCTGATACAGCTTCATTCAGCTGTAACACAATCCCGACATTTTCAGCCAAACATCTGCTACTGAGCACTAAATTTCACTGTAAATATAGGGATGGCAAAACTCCCTCCATTATGAAACCCTGCATAGGAACAGCGAATCCCTCAGGACGATCTTCAGACCATTGCAGGAACCTCAAGGACTCTGCTAATCCGGGGGTGAAACCCTTGAGCTTCAGAGGAAGGTGGAGCCTCTAAATAAGTCTTTTTTTGTTGATGCTACAATCCCCCTCCTCAAACATGTACTGACATCGTAAGCAATGATAAATATGCTTTGTTTCTTAAAGATCTGAGTCACTCAGACCCTTGACCAGCCTGCTTCAGCACAACTTGGACCCATTATAAATATTTCATCTGCAATATTCTATTCCTAGTTTCTATTCTATTCTATTCCATTCCTAGTTTCTATTCCATTTCTAGTTTCCATTCTATTCTATCTATTCTGTTCTGTTCCGTTTCATTCTGTTCCATTCCAAAGTTCTGTACAATTATGCTGGACCTCAAAAGTGGTTCATATCCACCAAACATGCAAAAATATTGGGGTTTTTTTCTGGTTGCAGCTTTACCAAGCAGAGCTACGCAGATGAGATGAGCGTGGAAGAGACAACCCTTTGATGGCACGGGAAAACCAGGCTGCTTTTGGGAGGGCTGTGGCAAGTCCCTGCTTTTATCAGCCGTCACAATGATCCAGCTGCTGTATCTTGACTTGCCAGGTAAAGCAGCATCACTCTCCTCCTCTCAACAGGACAGCATCTGCAGAAAGACCTCCTGCTGGAGGGCTGCAAATCCTACTAGGAGCTTGTATTATCAAGTTTCTCCTAAACCCAGCACCATGGGCAGTGTGTTCAGGGGACTGGACCCTCCATCCCACGTACTTGCCATAAAAGTGGCTCAGAAATCCTACCAGAAAAAAAAAAAAAGGCTCTGAACGAGACGGTATCTAAAACCAAGACCTGTAAAGCCACACATGCCCAGCTCACACTAAACCCTGCTGTATATGTGACAAGCACCTGAAGCACGCCGCAAGGGCTAATGTTCCTGTGCCAGCGCTGTGCATTCCAGCGCTCGTTTATTCGGCAGCGCCATCTTGCACAAAATGCTGCGATTTCAACAGGCAAAGGAGCAAAAATATCATTGCCCTTGAAGCGCACACGTACCTACCAATTACTCGGAGTTATTACACGCTGGGGGAAGCTCAAAATCGTCACCAGCTCGTTGTGTTCCAGCATGACTTCCTCCATGAAGGGCTGGTCTTCAGAAGTACTGCTAATGACCAGCAAGGGAACAAAAAAAAAACCCTACGCTCTGCTGTGGAAAAGCAGTCTTTTCTCAAGCTATTGTGTCCCACATTTCTGTTTCGAAACCTAGCCACCCAGTTCATCTAAGAACATCACCTTTTTTTGCTTCAAATCACAAGGAAATAACAGACATGCAGTTCCCTTCTCCCTTTCCAGCCCTGGCTCAGGCTTGCCGTTCTCAATTTCCCACGGAAGAACCGGCAGCCGTCAACCACCATCTCTTCCTACTTGTTCTTCACGTGGTACAGGCAGCCTTTGCTTTTCAGGTCACACGGGACAGTGGGAAAAATATGCAACACCCAGTGTAAAAACATAGAAGGTTTTGGGTTGGAAGGGACCTTCAAAGACCAGCTAGTCCAACCCCCTGCAGAGAGCAGGGACATCTGCAACGAGCGCATCTTTAACTCGACATGCTGCTGGTGCTCGCTGCTCGGCTGTGTGGATGCCTGCAGAACGTTATTTTTTTTTCACAGAGATCAGCAAAGAGATCGAGAGTGACGATGTGAGGGTTTCTTGATAACTCAGCCACAGGGCTGGGGTCATAGAATCATAGAATCACTATGGTTGGAAAGGACCTCCAGGATCATCTAGTCCAACCTTCATNTGATCCAGGCCAGGATGCCATTGGCCTTCTTGGCCACCTGGGCACACTGCTGGCTCATGTTCAGCCGGCTGTCAACCAACACCTCCAGGTCCTTTTCTGCCAGACAGCTCCCCAGCCGCTCTTCCCCAAGCCTGTAGCGCTGCCGGGGGTTGTTGCGACCAACAAGACAAGGGTCAAGACAAGAGTCAAGACAAGGGCTTGTGGATGCAGCAGAGAAGAGGGATCGAAGGGATTAACTGAGCTTCTGCTACAGACTTCTCTACATCCATCCCAGAAGAAGTAAGTTTTGGTAAGCATCCATGCCCTCATGAGCCAACTCGGAAAGAAAATAGAGAAAAACAAGGGATCGAGTGGAGAAAGGCTCGAGGGTATAACCTTCGCCTCAGCCACAAGTCTAACGTGTCCATCTTTAAATGACACAGAAATGTCACAGCAGAGCATGTCAAACCCAGGACACTTAGCTTCTACCAGAACAGCTCCAGTTCTCGGCTACAACAGGGTATTAACTGATCATAATAACCAAGGAGAACAGATCCAGGTGATGCTCAGGCAGCAGCTCCTCTTACCAGGGATGATAATCTATCCGGCAAGAAGGTACAATAAGCCTACGTGCTTTTGGCCACAGAAGCTTCAATAGTCAGTAAATGCTTCAGATTCGATAGATGGAGAGCTCACAGCGAAAACATATTTATCTTTTCTAAAAAATAGTATTTTAATTCCTACAAATTTTAAAAATCAAGTGTGCAGAATAAAATTGTTAGGAGTAAAATATGTTAACACTCAACACAAACGTAGCACCCAGCTGCCACTCAGATTTCATACAGCTACAGAACTGTACCAAACTCCAAGGGAAGGATGCTACGGGACGCCTGATTTACACCTCCCAGGAACGGTTTTATCCCGTGAAGTCAGAAAAGTCTTTCAAAGTGGTCATGATAAAACTGAAGACATTTAATAGACCACAGACTATTTACAATACTATAGATTACTTACTTTTTTTTTTTTTTCCAGGAGATTATTGTTTTTTACTGAAGCAAAAATTGCAAACAAAGACCTAAGGATTTTGTCTGAACTTCATTTTATGCCTTGTATTCTTTGTACGTCAGTAAATCCATAGACAGTAAGTTTTCACAGACTAGATATTAATTTCCCGCTCAACGCTCATTTTCAAACCTTATTTTTTCCTCAGGTGAATAGATTTTGCAGCAAGCCACGTCTCTATGCATCCCTTCACTGGATGGCTCTACTCACTCTGTCCTTACATTTTTTCTTTTTCTTTTTCTTCTTTTTCTTTTCTTTTTTTTTATTTTTCTTCTTTTTCTTTTCTTTTTTTTTCTTTTTCTTTTTTCTTTTTCTTTTTTCTTTTTCTTCTTCTTCTTTTTCTTCTTCTTTTTCTTTTTCTTTTTCTTTTTCTTCTTCTTTTTCTTCTTTTTCTTTTTCTTTTTCTTTTTCTTTTTCTTTTTCTTTTTCTTTTTCTTTTTCTTTTTTTTTCTTTTTCTTCCTCTTCTTCTTCTCCTTATCCTTCTTCTCTTTCTTCTTCTACTCCTTTTTCTTCTCCTTTTTCTTCTTCTCCTCCTTTTTCTTCTTCTTCTTCTCCTTCTTCTTCTTCTTCTTCTTCTTCCTCTTCTTCATCTTCTTCCTCTTCTTCTTCTTCTTCTTCTTCTTCTTCCTTTTCTTCTTCTTCTTCTTCTTCTTCTTCTTCTTCTTCTTCTTCTTCTTCTTCTTCTTCTTCTTCTTCTTCTTCTTCTTCTTTTTCTTGTTATTCTTCTTTTTCTTCTTGTTGTTCTTGTTCTCCTCCTCCTCCTTCTTCTTCTTCTCCTTTTCCTTCTTCTTCTTCCAATAATTGACTTACAGTCAGAAGTAGGTAAAACAGCACTTCTCTGGTGGGTAAACTGGTTCCTATTTATTACTGCAGGACTCGGTACACTGCTCTGGGTCCTCTAGACTTTCTCAACCATTTTTTCCACTCAAGCATTTCCATTTTACTTTCCTCTGTGCGGTCCTTCTTTGCAGTCACAGTAAGTTTGTTTTTGTAATTTATTAAACATATTTCATCACTACTTTGTATTTGATTCCCTTAGAATGGCAAGTTGCAGACAAGCATTCACTGCAAACATTTAGAAAGTGCTCAGGCATCTTTCTGAAGTCCTCTCTATGACACTGATTCAAGATTTGTTCTTTTACTTTGCAAGGGGAAATGTAAATTACCCCTCTATGCTGCTCTGGAGAGCAGAGTCCCAACACATGAAGGACATGGAGCTGTTGGAGAGGGTCCAGAGGAGGCCACAAAGATGATCCAGGGCCTGGAGCACCTCTGCTATGAGGACAGGCTGAGGGAGTTGGTTCTGGTCAGCCTGGAGAAGAGAAGCATCCAGGGAGACCTTACAGTGGCCTCCAGGACCTGAAGGGGCTACAGAAAACCTGGGGAGGGACTTTTTATGAGGACCTCTGGGGACAGGACAAGGGACAATGGTTTGAAAATAGAAGAGGGGAGATTTAGGTGAGACATTAGGAAGAAGTTCTTTGCTCTGAGGGTGGTGAGACACTGGAAGGGGTTGCCCAGAGAAGCTGTGAAGCCTCCTCCCTGGAAGTGTTGAAGCCCAGGCTGGATGAGGCTCTGAGCAACCTGCTCTGGTGGGAGGTGTCCCTGCCCGTGGCAGGGGAGTTGGAACTGGATGGCCTTGAAGGTCCCTTCCAACTCGAGCCGTTCTATGAGTCTATATTTGCACAAACATTCAGTTCTATCACTTACAGAAGCAAGAACTTGAAATCCTCCCAAAACACATTCCTTAAATTCATATATATTAATTACCCATTTATTGGTCAATTTAATAAGTATTCTACTGTCTGTAAGGTCAAGTGCAATCCTCTGTAAGTCCATACTATGCAATTACGGTAACACTATAACGACAGAGGTTGATACCTTTATTCTCTGTAGTGTATCCATACAAAATATAGCCTCTTATACACATACTACATATGCAGTATATTCAGTGTGTATATATATTTAAAATAGGTGACAAAATACATCTTTGGTGTATATTTTACAGCATAGCACTCTTGCTAAATGAAAGCACCTATGTGATAAAAGTGGACTCAAAAGTTCTGATCCCACAAACATGAAAATCCATGAATATCCCAGTTAGACTTCAGGCAGATGGCCTGTGGGAATAACTCTCTGCAGCACCAGTTCCATACTCTTTACACCTATTCTAACAAATTCAAAATGGCTAAAAACTTCTGAGAAAGGAAGTTAAAAAATGCCTTTTTATTTCTACAGGCTCAAGACAATCAAGTTGCCCTTCACTACTTTGTATTTGGGCGATTCTCAGTCTCCTGAGTTGCCTGTAATTAGGAATGAGGGAAAACAGATTGAAAAAAAGAAAAAGCCCCCCAATTTTACTTTCTCTTCAACTTTTGAAAAAAATCTTTTATCTATTTCCCCTGTCTTTCATCTCAATTTCAGTTGTGACATGGTTTTCACATGGTAGGCACTGGGTTGGAATGGACATGTCTACAACAAGCATTTGGCTTGGAGTAACGTCATTGCCACAGAAGTCCTAACAAGTTTGAAGGCCGTATGGATTCTTTCTTAGTAGCTACTTGGAGGTAGTAGCTAAGTACTACTAGTAGCCCCTTAGCTCTCCTTGGAGACTGGTCCATGTCTACAGTCATTCAAGGTCCTCTTCAACCCTCCTTTCGCTCAGTCTCATACAACCCAAGTAACTGGTCTGTCGGAGTGGTGGCTCTCGAAGCTTTCCTCAGCTGAGAAAGACTCCTCTTTGCCACAAAGCACATACTTCTTTATGTCTATACTGCAAGTTTGTCAGTCTGGGGTTCCCAAGACTTTTCACCGCTTCCTGGATAGAATTCCTGAATTTCTGAAATTCAGTTTTTCGCACATCTTAAAACAGAACTAGGTCCTCGGGTCTTCATAAAATATTATTCGTTAGGGATTAGAGTTGCTGAGCAACTACACTTGAACAGCACAGAGCTAAAATAATAAATAACCCAAAGTTAAACTAGTTCCCTTTTCAATTAGCAACAAGAATAAATTTCCCTAAATGAATTCACAGATATGTGATAAAATCCCCACTTGCAGCACACAAAGCATCTGAAACGCAGCATTTTTTTTCAAACAGCAAAACATCTGCAGAGATACAATCACAGAACAACCACAGATAAGTACTTTCTGATATTTTGTTCAAAGATCCATTGGATATTACATCTACAAATGTGAAAGCTTTCTATAGCAACAAATCACACCTCAACGGTAATCCTAACGCACCAACACATTGGAGCGGATTGCTTTGGAGCATCTGGAGTCTAGGACTTGAGCAGTTCACACTGTAAGCCCATTTCTGTTGCAGAAATTCTAGCGAAAATTTCCACATATACCTTTCACTGGGGGTAGAAGTTCTTTAAATCAATTGAGATTAGAAAAATATTTAATTCTAAAATAACTTGAGAGTAAAATAGCATAGAGGTCATCTGCCTTATGTATAGCTGAGTAAAAAAAACCAAACCAAAAACAAAACAACAAAAAAACACCCCGCACAAAAAAATCCGCTGGTAATATTTTGTGAACGGCGCAAACAAAACTCATGGCTCTCTAGTACAAAAGCCTCAGGCTTCAGCTTTATTAAAACTTCTAACTTAATAATGCAATTCTCCTGCTTCCCTTGTCCCCAGAGTCTCACGACAGAGAATTTGGAAGAGAAAAGCCTTTGAGGACCTGTAATAATGTGGACAACACCATGGTACCGAACGCAGGCAGTTGTACTAAAAAGCATGACGGGACCATGGGTAGAGATGCTGGACCACACCACCCCCACACCTCCCAGCAATTGGTCTAGTACAAACAAAGCCCAGCAGTTCAACAGGAAGCTCATCACGTAACACAAAATGGAATGGTTTCATGTGGGTGAAAATCTTTGCATGGGTTCACTACACCTCATGCAAACAGCACAAACCAAAACATAACGGTGGAAGTTACATCCTCCAGCACCTGGAGCACAGAATCTTGGCATCTTGCAGGTAGTTTCTTTGCAGATCAAACAGGTATGTTAGACAAGAGGGTTTGGTGAAGCTCTTCCCATCAAAAGCTCAAGGGGAGGGGAGATCTTCTGGCTCTCCACAACTCCCGGAAATTCAGGAGGTTGCAGCCAGCAGGGGTCGGGCTCTGCTCCCCAGAAACAAGTGCCAGAACAAAAGGAACCGGCCTCAAGTTGTCCCAGGAGAGGTTGAGGTTGGAGCTGAGGAAGAATCTCTTCCCCTGCAGGGCTGTCCAGGCCTGTCGCAGGCTGCCCAGGGCAGGGCTTCAGTCCCCCTGATCCCTGGAGGGGTTTCCAAGGCGTGGAGATGTGGTGCTGAGGGACAGGGCTCAGTGGTGCTCTGGCAGGGATGGGGCAATGCTGGGACTCCAGGAGCTTAAAGGTCTCTTCCAATAAAAATGATTCTATGATCCCACTACAGCCAATCCCTTTTTTAATGCATCTCAGGATACGCATTTCAGGTGGTGAAGGCTGCCGAGACTATTTGCCTTTGGGCTGCTGGAGAACAGCAGAGAGAGTCAGGAAAGGAGGTTTGGAGCAGATGGGTCTGTCTGGAGTCAGCCAGCTGGTTTCCCTCCTCACAGCAGGAGTCTGCTGCCCCAGAACGGGAGAGTTGAGCTGGAGAAATTTCTACATCTCACTGGCATGGAAATAAAGTTTTGAAGGGTCAATGAACTTCACCTCTCTCCACCCTGATGAGAAAGTGAAGCTTGATGAGTTGAAGAGTCAATGTTCCTGTGGTGTTGACCTGCAGCATGGAGATGTTGGCTTGCCTCTACAATAAGGAGCTCAAAAATGGTCTGGTCTTAGGAAGATGGAGCTTCCCAAGCTTCAACAGGAACATCAGAAGGGCCTATTTAAGCTGCCAGAAAGTGGTCAAAACTAGCACGTGCATTATTTGGCACAAATGACGCTAAAGAGCATCTGACACCTGAGGCTGGGTTGTTTGAAGGTAGCCTGGATATGGCTACTGCAGGAGATGAGCCACAGGAAAAGAATATTTGGAAAAAGAAAACTAATAAAAAAAAATCCACATCTTTTGCTAAACTGTATTTAATTTTGTTTCACTCACAGAGAATTTGGACTTGGGTAGTGGAAGACACTGTGACATGATCACACCTAAACCTCTGGCACCAGCAGAAGATCCTCTACCACATGTCTGTGTCAACAGGGTCCTCTTAACAGAGATGCAGGAGGTTTTCTGGAAGGAGGCTGCACCACCTTTCTGAACATAGAATCACAGGATGTCTTTGGTTGGAAGAGACCTTCAAGATCATCTAGTCCAACCTTCAACCAAACACTGCAAGCTCACCACCAAACCATGTCCCCAAGCATCACGTCCACACATCGTTTAAATACCTCCAGGGATGGTGACTCCACCACTGCCCTGGGCAAGCTATTCCAATGTTTGATAACCCTTTCAGTGAAGAAATGTTTCCTATTGTCCAGTCTAAACCTCCCTCGGCACAGCTAGCAGCCATTCCCTCTGGTCCTGTCACAGCCACCAGGGAGAAGGGGCTGCCCCCTCCTGGCTCCAACCTCCTTTCAGGTAGTTGTAGAGAGCGAGACGGTCTCCCCTCAGCCTCCTCTTCTCCAGATTGAACAACCCCAGCTTCTCCAGCCGCTCCTCGTTGGACTTGTGCTCTAGGCCCTTCAGGAGCCTCGTTGCCCTTCTCTGGCCACGCTCCAGCACTTCTGTGTCCTCCTGATAGTGAAGGGCCCAGACCCGCAGGCAATATTCCAGGCGTGGCCTCAGCAGTGCCGAATCCAGGGGGACAATCACCTCTCTATCCCTGCTGGCCGCAGTGTTTCTAATCCAACCAGGAGGCCTTTGGCCTTCCTGGTCACCTGGGCCCACTGCTGGCTCAGATTTAATTGACTATCGATCAACACCCCCAGGCCTTTTTCCAGCTTGCCGCTCTCCAACCTCACGTCCCCAAGTCTGTAGCTTCCCACGGGGTTGTTACGACCCAAGTGCAGGACCCGACACTTGGCCTTGTTGAACTTCATACAATGGACCTTGGCCCAATGATCCAACCTGTCTAGGTCCCGCTGTAAAGCCTCTCTATCCTCCAGCAGATCGACACGCTCACCCAGCTTTGTGACACAAGCTCCACCAGCAAGAGTGATCCTCTGATGTAAGAGTTATGCAAAACCTGCTCAAGAGGTTCCATTATCTTGGGTGGGGTGGAGAGAGGCTTTTTTTTCCCAGGTTCTTAGCTGACATGTCTTTGTCAGCAA
>VWZK01008368.1:99648-176435 GCA_013396935.1 Baryphthengus martii | reverse complement strand
TATTTTATTTGGCAGAGAGTGAAATCTACACCTTAAAGGGGAGGGGAATGTTCCAGCAGTACTCCCCATCTTGCTGGGTTTTAGGTTATGGAAATCCTGTGATAACAAATGGTGAGTAAGGGGAGGGAAATGGTTTTCAACTAGAGCTTGGTGTCTTAATGAGGGTATGTTTGAAAATATCTATCTACACATGCCATTTTCTCTACGCTGAAAAAAACTGACTTTCAGGCAACACGTAGCACAAGAATTTTATGTAGCTTTATTACTTTCAGGTTCTTTGCCCAGGCAAGCATGATTGTCAGGGAAAACTTTGTCTGCCCGTGTTCATTCATGGATTCCTGTGATACAACATTATTGCTAAATATAACCTGTGTCCTAACAGAAATCTTGATCTAAAAAAGTGATGGAGACAGGGGATTTGTATGGTCTGGAACATTACTCACTGTTCAAAAAAAACACCCAACACACAAAAAAAGCCTTATGAAAAGCCTCAGAATTAATGCTTGACTGAAGAAACACAATTGTCATAATTATGCCAGGCCTGCACTATTATTTTACACCTTCTCAATACAATGGGAAATTATAGGATTCCAGCGAATGCTGCCATGGTATCACCATTTCAGCACAGGAGTACATGCCAGTTGCTAGCTTCATTTATTTTTGGTCTGATCACTGTTTCCCAAATTTTGAACAAAAGTAAATTAGTAGGAGTGGGAGATAGTAAATCCTAGGTCTTAGTTGTACTTCCCTGCCTCCTTCCCATCATTCCATGTCTTTATATGGTTAATTTGTGAAGAATCCTCTTGAAATGCCAGTTATAACTTCTTTTAACATTTACACAATCTAAACAAAATCTATAAAACTTTATAAAAGGAAAAGAAAAACAGCATGTGATAGTCTTGTTAAATCATGCTATTGCTAAAGTTTTCATGGCCAGGTCAATGGATACATGCTGAGTCTTGATTTCTGTTAAGGTATTTATTTGCTTTCAGAAGAGATTTTTTTTTTTTTTTTTTTGTNTTTTTTTTTTTTTTTTTTTTTGAGGAGGAGGAGGAGGTAGAAACGGGGTGCCTCTGGCCATGGTCCACCCACATGAAAGTCTGGGAGAATTATTTTATTTATTCCTTTTTATGACACCTCTTATGAATTCTGCCTTTGTCTTCTCAAGTCTTAAACTTTGCAACAACTAATTGCTCTTGAAACTCTGCTTTGTCGCC
Organism: Baryphthengus martii; assembly: GCA_013396935.1. Taxonomy (NCBI): domain Eukaryota; kingdom Metazoa; phylum Chordata; class Aves; order Coraciiformes; family Momotidae; genus Baryphthengus; species Baryphthengus martii. Next base: position 175,218 of record VWZK01008368.1, on the reverse strand, counting down.
ATAATTAAGTATTGATCAATTAATCAATCCTTTAATATTTGGCATTTGCTAAAGTTATAAATGCATGTGCATTTGTGTGTGTATATGAAGAAAAATACATGAAGGAAATAATTTTATAAATAATATACTTTAAACGTAGTTAATTGAACTGCTAGCACTGAGATAGGAATTAACACCTGCGCTGAAAGTCAGAGTGAGGCTTATGCAACACCTGAGTCTCAAAAAATAGTCTTAGGGTAGAATTTAAGTGAGATTTAACAATATAAATACATAATGAAAATATAGACATATTTCTTTGCTTGCAAATAGTTGTATTGGGCTATCCAGAACTCATTCTAAATTTTATGGCAGGTTATATTCTAAGCCAACACTTTGTAGAAAGACATGATGAAAGAAATTATTTCTTCTACAACGTTGTGAAAGGCTAAGTAAGGACTCATACCCACAGCCGGCCTTTACCAGTAAAACCATACATGATAATTGACTGAGGAAAAATAAAGAAGGTGCCTACATGCTGTTTGTATTTGAGGCCCTGCTATCAAAATGGCATTTTTTTATTTTTTTTTTTTTCGCAGGAGGAAGAATCCCCTGTCCTTGGTGACTGATAAGGGCTTTATGCTTGATTTTTGACTCCCAGACACTGAAATGCCTTAGTATGTGTTCTGATTTTAAAAGGATAAGAAACTGATGCACTAAAGAAATAGCAGTCAGACTCTACAAATATATACACATAAACACTGAAAGAGGTGAGACCTGAAGCAGTACAGATTCACATCTTGTCTTGACTGGATGCATTCACTTCTCCAATCTGTTCAGGACTCTCAAGTCCTCAGGAAACTGTGCCCAGTTCCCTCTTTCTGCTAATAATGCTTTAGTGAATTTACTGCAGAACACAAAATGTCAGAATTCAAAGGAAACGGATGGTGAATACTTCCCTCAAGGTGATGGCACCCAGTCTGATTTATATGGACATGTTAGAAAACTTCTTAAAAGGAAGCTTTTAACTTCCTGTCTCAGGGGAAGAGTGGAGGAGTTGTGTTTCACTTTGTTCAGAGAATCATCAAACGGAACATTTAGGATGCTGGAAAACTGTCCTGCTCAGTTTTCTTGGTTCCTAGAAAAGGTCTGTCACTGCTAAACTTCAGCCTTTTCAGTCAGCATGGAACTCTACTGAGAGGCATTAAAAAAAAATCTGTTAAGAGGTATCTTTTGTGAAAAGATGTTGCCGATTTTGAGCCTAGAAAATAAAGCAGAAAAATTTTTGTAAGCAAAGGCTTTCACTGTTCTTCATCTGCAGTGATGAAAAGGTAACTCAGTATGTGTAACTGAACTTATGACAAGTATGTGTGACAACATACGACACCACATTATGAAGCAGATGATGTTGAGTGCCATCATACATCATGTACAGGACAACAAGTTGATCAGGCCCAGTCAGCATGGGTCTGTGAAAGGCAGGTCCTGCTTGACTAATCTGATCTTCTGTGTCAAGTTGACCCACTTAATGAAGGAGGAAAAGGCTGTGGATGTTGTCTTCCTGGATTTTAGTAAAGCCTTTGACACTGTTTTCAACAGCATTTTCCTAGAGAAATCGGCTGCTCAAGGCTTGGACAGGTACACTCTTCACTGTGTGAAAAATTGGCCAGGCCCAAAGAGTGGTGGTGAGTGGAGTTCCATCCAGTTGGCGGCTGGTCTCAAGTAATGTTGCCCAGGGCTCACGACTGGGGCCTGCTCTCTTGAATATCTTTATTGATGATCTGGATAAAGGCATTGAGGGTATTCCCAGTAAGTTTGCAGATGAAACCAAGGTTGGCGGGAGTGTTGATCTGCTTGAGGGTGGGAAGGTTTTACAGAGGGACCTGTACAGGCTGGATCAATGGGCTGAGGCCAGTTGTATGGGACTCATCGAGGCCAAATGCCAGGTCCTTCATTTGCGTCACAACAGCCCCAGGTAATGTTACAGGCTTGGCGAAGAGTGAACGGAAAGCTACGCACCAGAAAAGAACCTGGCAGTGCTAATCAATGGCTGTCTGAATATAAGCCAGCAGTGTGCTTATCTGGCCAAAAAGGCCAACAGCATTCTATCTTGTATCACAAATAGTGTGGCCAGCAGGGCTAGGGAAGTGATCATTCCCCTGTACTTGGCACTCATGAGGCTGCACCTTGAGTACTGTGTTCAGTTTTGGGTGCCTCACTACAACAAGGACATTGAGGTGCTGGAATGTGTCTAAAGAAGGACAACGAAGCTGGTGATTGGTCTAGAGCACAAGTTGTGTGAGGAGTAGCTTGAGAGAACTGGAGTTGTTTAGCCTGGAGAAAAGGAGGCTCAGGGGAGATTTTATTGCTCTCTACAACTACCTGAAAGGAGGTTGTAGCGAGGTGGATGTGGTCTCTTATCCCAAGCAGCAAGTGATAGAACAAGAGGAACCAGTCTCAATTTACACCGGGGCACATTTAGATTGGATATTAGGAAAAAATGTCTTCACCAAAGGGGTTGTCAAGCCCTGGACAGGCTGCCCAGGACAGCAGTAAAGTCACCATCCACTTACTTATATAAAAGACGGGTGGATGTGGCGCTTAGGGATGCGGTGTTGTGGTGGATTTGGTAGTGTCATGTTAATGGTTGGACTTGATAATCCGAAGGCTCTTTTCCAACCCAAATACTTCTATTCTATTAGAAAGCAAAGACATTAGAAAAGATGTATATTCGATATCCCCAAACACTGTTGGATAACCAGGACCAGATTTATTGAGGTTGCTAAGGGCGCTGCTCACTACGCTTCAATGTCCTCCTTCCCGAGATGCCCATTGTAAGGTATAAAGTGCAGAAATTAGTAATGCTGTCCACCAGATAAAGTTGCCATTCATTTTGAATACTTTTTACTTTTTGTAGTAGTCAAGGCATACTACTAAAATGTGTTTATGTCTGTGTGTGAGTGCAAGTGCTGAGGGTTATCTACAGCTGCCTTTCATTGTATGCCTTTCAGAAAGCACTAGAAATTTCAACGTGGTTGTTACTATTAATTATAATTGACTCTTAATGGATTTTTTAAATTTTTGTAAAGCTTATTAGTTGTCAGTGGACCAGTTTTATTGGTTTAATTCTCAAACATTTAAATTAATATATTTTCTTAACACGCCGTATACTTTTTCCTAAGATGCCATAGACACAGTGAATTCACTGATTTAACTTAGAGAAGTGATGGGAAAATAACTCTTTGTCTTATAGCCTGCTATGACAATGGGAATAAGCATTGGTCACTCATCTGTATATTCACATGTGTGTGCATAGACAAGTCCACATGCCCTTTCTTCTTTGAAGGCTTTCTACTAGGACGTAGGCAGGAATAGTGTTACTTTTGTGACTCTAAGGGTATACAGAGCAGTTTGTGAACTATTTGTTTTCTACAGTTGAAAGAATCAGTAGGACCTGCCAAATTAGAGATAGTAGTAATAAAGATACTGAAATCTGGTTCTTCCTAGTCACACAAAAAATGTTTTGGAAAAAGAAGGGAAAGAGAACACTGAAGCAAAAACTGTGGCTGATTGTCCAAGTCAAGCTTATGTTTCCTTTGGTGGTTTGCCTTAGCAGCTCTTATTTAAATCCCTGCATAGAGGGTACATTGAGTAAAGATATAATTTCTGTTCAGAATCACAGAAACACAGAATGTTAGGGGTTGGAAGGGACCTCGAAAGATCATCTAGTCAAACCTCTCTGCCAGAGCAGGAACCTAGAGTAGGTCACACAGGAACTTGTCCAGATGGGTTTTGATTATCTCCAGAGAAGGAGACTCCACAGCCTCTCTGGGCAGCCTCTTCTGGTGCTCCATCACTCTCACTGTGAAAAAGTTTTCCTTATGTTTACCTAGAATCTCCTATGCTCCAGCTCGTACCTATTGTCCCTTGTCCTGTCATTGGACATTACTGAGAAGAGTCTGGCTCTGTCCTCCTGACACTCACCCATTACATATTTAAAAACATTAATGAAATTTATAAATAATGGATTTGAATATGTAATGGATTTTAATGGAATAAACAAATATTTAATGGAACTTAAATGGAATATGTTGGCCCATTGTACAGGCACGCATTTCACTCGAGTTTTGTTGGATCATTTTTGCTAAACTGGAACACAATTTGAAGGACATTTACCAGATTCCTAGAATCTGTGACTGTTATTTTGGCTCTGTGACATAAGAAATTACCATTAATGTGTTACAGATAAAGGGTCATATTTGACTTTCAGATACATAAAGGTTATTTCAAAATAACTTTTAAAAGTATGGGTATTGTTTTATGTAACTGAGAAGATGCTCCTGTCCAGCATTATCATGGTAGAGTGACGTGGTCACAGCAGAGACATGAGTGTGGTCATCTTAAATTCCAGAAGCTGGAGTCAAAACAAGATTTACTTTGTAAAGAAGGATTTGGGTCAGCATTGTTTCCTTACGAAGGCTCTGGTCATGTTTCCATTGCAGTTTCAGTAGCTGAGCTGTACCATCTACTATAATAGACACTTTCCCAGGGATTAAAAGTGTCTACATTTGTGGTTACTTTGAAAGCACTATGAAGCCTTTTTATTTAATTAAATTCACATTTATTCTCTTTAGTGAAACATAATGTGCATTCTCCCTTTATATTCATTCTTTACCCTAGGCAATTTGGATAACATTGTTAGGTTGTTAGAAAAGATTAGCTTCACATAAGATTGTGCTAGCTTTGCGAAATGTATTCTTTCATATCTTTTGAATTCTTGAGCTTATTTGGTATAGAATGAATAAAACATATTTTCCTGTAGGCTACAATACATCTAATTGCCATCTATCAAATTTCAAGGGAGCTCAATCAAATAAGCTATTTCCTTATGCATTAAATATGTTGCTTAACCTTTTAATTCCTTAAAAGAAGTATTGTAATTGTACAGTGCAGTATAAATACACAAAGCAGAAAATTTATTTTAGTTTCTTGCCCCCCATCTTTTTATTTTTCCCCTATGAGAATGTGTTGGTAAAGTGATAATAAGTGCTTAGACTGCTGATCATTGTGGTACATGGTGAACTCAAAAGACTATAAAGAAAAAATAAAGGCTTCATAGGTACTTCTATTAGGCAGAGTTCAGAACTGTCCTAATTTGTTGCAGGTTTGTTATCCTTTTTGTATTTTATATTTTCCATTCCCCGTCGTATGAAAAACAGGCTAGCGATATGGGCTTGCTGTCATTGCTTCACTTAACTTGTCAGAGCAGATGGAATTGTCCATTTCCTTGAATGAATAAAATGATGTTAATCTATGCTTCACACTGTACTTCATTAAGTACACCTCCGTGCAGTATCAAGGAAGAAGCCAACTGCAGGAACTGAAACTTAGGGCACCTTATTTTTTTCTGTAGTCAATGGTTTAGCAAGCTAAGTGAGATACAGAACTGAGTAACAATGTATATGGGTATTTCCTAGGAATTGGTGTTTGAGGCAACACAACTAACACTGTGGCCAGGCATTAGAGCACCCTTTAAAATGAAGGCCTGAGAATGTTGGTTGTTTTTCTTCTCCAGCTTGCTCAGTGCTCATGTGGCTGTAACAGATTGAACAGCTAGCATATTTTGAAACAATTCAGTTCCTCTTTAAATTTGCCACTGTGAAAGTAAGGCTTCAAAAATCTCTTGCCAGTTTTTAAATATCACAGTGGCTATTTCTTAAGACATGGCTGAAGTCATTGCTATTCTGTATGAGTACAGGATAGTGGTATGGGAAATTTCATAACTGACGCAACTTCACTTTGGTATGTGCAACAAATGGGATTTGTATATAATACATTTCCTGTACTATTAGGTAAGTCCTGCTCGGAATTGAATGAATACAATCCTAAGGATTTGGTGTCTTTCACAGATTTCCTGCCCTTCTTTTGACACTGACACTGCCTCTTGTCAGTTTATCTGTCAGAAAAAAAAATAAAATCTTTTCATCTGTATGCTCACCTTTGGTTGCTACCTCACCTTTCTGCATGGCATTTGCAGGCAGAAAAGAAGGCATGATTCCTTGTGGCAGTGTACAAGTTTGAGGAGAAATAACACATTTTGAAGCTTGGTTAATGAAGACACTGGTAATACTGAGCTGTAGCCATATTATTCGGGAGAAGTAAGTAGTTTGCTGCAGACTTCCTTTCTACTCAATTGCAAGGGCCAAATTGTTCTCCCATGCTCCAACTGACTGTATGAACTAAATACAAAGCTTATCTCCATGAAATAATTGAGACAGTATATTTTACCCAAGAAGAGTTTTCAAGAGAAACACAAACAGAACTAGCAGAGAATTATCTGCAAATGGCAGTTGTGAAGATGGCATACCAGAGAAATGGGAAACATTTTAAACCTAGTCTAGCAAGAGGCAGATTAAAATGTACATACATTTAGTTGTAGTGTTTTCAGAAGAATAAGTTCCCAGAGATATGCTGTTTGAATATGTACATGTTGAAGCTTATTTGATTATGTTTTCAAAATATTGAAAAGATTCATGTTTCAACACTTCAGAAAATGTCACCTGTGGCACATCATTTTCCTGTAAATCAATTGTATGTATGCATGTATATATGTATGAATATCTATGGAAGAGATTTGCATGTATGCTATGAAGTCCATGGGTAAATCTAAGGTTGGATCAGAGAGAATAAGCAGTAGTGAGTGTGTAGGTAAACTTAGTTGAGTTATTAAAAGAATGTATAAATATGTACACAAATTACAAAAATGATTTTTTATTTTCCCTTCTATTTTGAGCATATAATACCCTAGCTATTGTAAATACATGTGAAATTGAAAGCAGAACGAAATGACACAGCTTTTTCAGGCTAGGCTATTTTAGGTTGTTTTTAGGGGAATTTTACTTACAGTGGTCTTAGTCTTTAATTAGTTTTATTTGGGGCTCCTACATAGCTAGAAGCAACAGTTATGTGTTTCACTGGGTTGCTGGGAAATTCTCTCTTCCAAAAGATATAAAGTTCCCTTATCTAACCCTGGAGGGCTACAATTTATCAAACCTTAAGTAATTAAATGTTTATATATATATATGTATATGTACATGTAGGTACAAAAGCTGTGGCCTGCAACAGAGCCTTGCCCAAGCTGAGCCTTCCCCAAGAATATCAGAATACTTCGTGGTTTATATCTCCTATATTAAGGAAGATGGATTAGTGTGTTGGGAGAAAATTTTGTGGCTAAAATTAAATTAGTATATCTATTGCAACACCTTTCACAATAGAGGATAAAACTCTTCAGAATGTTTTCTGAAGAATAAAACAAAGTTGTAGTTGAAAGGATCATGGAGGTGCTACAGATTGATAGATATATCAGATTATATATAGATATATAGATTATAGATAGATATATAGATAACAGATTGAAAATAAGTCAATAACAATGTAATTGCGAAAAAGACAAAAGTCCTACTAGGTTGTGTGAACCAGTGTGGTAATGTTTCCTGCTCTTTTTGGCTTTGTGCATGCAGGGAAAGTGAACAAGACATCAGGTAAAATGATTGGAGGTTTAGAAAAAATGATATGTAAAGAAAAATTGAATGAATTGTCAATGAAGAATCTACAGAAAAACATGACACAGCTCATCGAGAAATATAAAAAGGCTGCTGGAAAGGGGATAATTTATTTTCTTATGTCTATGATGGCTAAGACTAAAGGGAATAGGCCAAACTGGAGGGAAGAGTGTTCAATCTGGATACTAGGAAAAATCTTTCCAATATTAAGAAGAGTTGCTTGTGGAGGTTATGGACTATGAGAAGGGATTGGAGACACCTCAGTCAATGTTATGTTGCTTAGTCTTGTTTTGGGCAGCAGAATAGAATATAAACACCTGAGGCCTTTTCTAAGACTATTTTTGCATGATTTTACCAACATTTTGAAGTGTACTCCCCTGACAATTTTCCTGTGAAGTGCTTTAGAGTGAGTTGTTCCCAAGTAATGAAAGGGGCCTATGGGGAGTCACTCATTTATGACCTATTTTTGATATGCTGGAGCTGCACACATTTCCCTGCACAGACCAATTGCATTTTCTCTACAGGAGATTCAGTGTACTTGAAGACAGTAGAGAATTAATAGATATGCTTATTCAGAGCATAAAAACAGCAACAGAGGTCAGCTAAGATCCTATCTTAATAGTAAAACCTTGGCTAAAGTATAGTCAGATAGTTTATAGCTATGATACAGTGTTCCTGTGCATCTAACCATACGTAAGTGCTTTCATTGACTTCACTGATGCACCCCTAAACTTCAGCTGAGTTAGCTTTGTGGTAAGACTTTAGATATGACTCCACACATGCATGGCTTTGATAACAGTTATTTGGTAGTAATATGCTGGGTTTTTTTGTCTCTGGGACATGAATATTGTCTGTACTGTTGGAGACTTGGTCATACTGTCTTTTTGGCCCTACTGAGACTCACGATTATGAGTTTCCTTGAGCTGGAATGATATAAAAACATAAAGGAGAAATATTACCTTTTCATTTTATTTAATGGAAAACATCTAAAAGTGTTCCTTTGGGAGACAGCTTTGAAATGACTAGTTTTGGCTAATAAGTTTCTAGGACTGAAAAATAAGTGTGTACGGCTTCAACTCTTGTACTATGGGAGCAGAGAGATACACTAAACCCTCTCTATTTCTTAACTTTTTAATGTGAAACAATGTCCTTCTGGTATCATGTCTTAACAGAGTCCTACATTATTTTCAGATCAGAAGTTATGAGCATAGATAGGCTGCATAAGTGAGATCCAGACTATGAAAAATTTACCAAGTCACTGGTTCACTGAGTGCCCAGATCTGCATGCTAGAGTGTTTTAAATATAGTGAATAATAGGAAATGCACGACTACTGGAGAAAGACAGAGTTCAGATAGCTAGAGCAACTTGGCTTACATCACATGTGCTAAATTATTTGGAGATATAGGTGACATACAAAGGCCCTGTTCTTCTGCCTATAAGCACATACATTTCTTGCCTACTTTGAAAGCTACACAGGGTTTATCTACGTGGTATTTTCCAGGCTGATGAGAGTCTGCTTGGGCTTCTCTTTGAGCCACCATGAAGCTTCCATTAGCTCGGCTGGGAGAGAAGCATTATTAGCTTTGGCACACCAGTGTTAGCTCCAGCTCAGCACTGACCACATGCTGGTCCCTAACTCCTTCTGGTCTGGGCAGCTCAGACAGCAAGCAGGCCAGGCTGGAAGTTGGTCAAGGCACACGCAATCCTGGCTCGTCTGCATACTAAATGTCATGCTGGCATTCCCACCATGTTAGGCTAGGGCATTGTGAAAAAAAAAAAATAAAAAGATTGCTCAAAGGCTTAAAGAAATGATTGACTATATCTAGTGCTTGCATTGAAAAGGCACAGAAGGTGAACCCATGGTTTCATAGTCTGAGTAATAGTTTACAGAGGTGTACCTAAAAAAGGGTGGATTTGTGTAACTACAGGCTCACCCTTTAGGTCTTGTTCTCCTTCACTTGAGAAGATTTCCTCAAAGGGGAAAAGATCTGAGTTTGGTATGAAAGCAATTGTTCATTGTGCGGTTTCTTTATTGTCTGTTGGCATGAATCAGAGCCAAGCTTCCTCAGGTTTGCTGGGCAACCAAAGACAATGCTATTGCGCTTTCACCAGTCAAGGAAGATTTCCATAACCCTTGGTGTACTAGATATCTACGTGTGAAATTCGATTTTAATCTGTTCTCTATAAACATAGTAACATATCTCTATCTAGCCCTTAGGGCATTAACGCCTGAGGTAATGTCTGGATTTGATGCCCCTCCCCTCCATTGCTCCCTGCTTCCTTTTTCACACAAAAGCCTCTTGACTCAGCGATGAGTCTAGTCCCTTGTCCTCAGGAGGTTTTTTTATTCTTGAGTGAGCTTCTATTTTATTTTTTTTTTTTTGCTTCTACCCAATGAACACTACCAATGCACCTGCTGAAGGAGCAGATGTAAATTTTTCTGATGTGACCTTGTGACCCCATGGTGGCATCTCTATCAGAGACGAAAGAGTGTTTAGGGTACCTCACAAAATTCTAGTGTGCTAAGTACCAGTTCTCTGGCTAAAGTACCTGATGACTAAAGCTGTTTTTGAAACAAGTTTCATGTCCATAAAAGGGTTAATCAGCCCTCTGAAAATGCCATAAATACGCCAATTGCCATTAAGGAGTCAGATTTTTGGCAAAGCTAATCACAGTGAGAAAACAGAGCAGATTTTACTATCATAGCTCTAATATACCTCCAAAGTAGCACCTTTTGGTAAATACTGGTTTTCGAAAAGCCAGCTCCAGGGAGAGTAATACAGTCGGATCAGATGCTAACAACCTTCGGTTGAATCCTGTCAAGAGAAAGAAACAACAAAGTTTGCTAGCCCACCCACACATTTCGTTCAGCAGGCATATATTCCAGTTCTTCCTTTTTTTTTTTATTATTGTTTAATTCAAAGGCAAACATATGGACAGCCAAATTCCACTTCCAAATGATGAAAACAAGGGATCTCTAAGTAATTCTGGTGATTTTATACTGCATATTTTCTTTATTGGCCAATACGCAGGTGGTATCTCTTTATTACATTACCCATCTTGAAAGCCTGGCTCTTTAATTACTGCTGTACCTGCACAAGCATCAGGCTCTGTAAATCTTCAAGGTGGTGACTGATACTTGGGCACAACATGCTAATTAAGTGCTCGCTCTTCTCGTAGGGAGAGGTTAGATTGTTTCTAATGAACCTAAGTAGTCCTTCTGTCGTAACAGTGCCCAGTCTTGCACATGTATGTTGTAACACCTTATCATCACCCTCTCATTAATGTATGAAAATCAGAGAATGTAGAAAGGTTTATCGGGCTTCTGTTGTGAAACTCAATGCTGATGAGCAGAAGTGCATTTCATCACCATTCCTTAGGGAGGGCAGCAGAGAGGAGCTGCTGTTGAGATAGTTGAATTTGGGCCATGTCTTCAGACATAAAGTCTCCTCTGTTTTACATCAGGTAGACTATAAAGCTTAACTCTTTCAATGAATAACTGAATGTCAGAAATGTAAGCAGTGAAGTGTAGCACATCAGAAACAAAAGTTAGATGTTTTTGCTTTTCACTGACCCACAATGAAAGACCCCAAAACTTCATTATGAGCCATGAAGGGGATCAAATTTGTTTCAAGAGTGAAAATACAGTGAAGACAATAGCTAAATATCTTTAAGTTCTCTGAGGTAGTGTTTCCTGCTTAATGAAGGTTAGGAAAGCTGCAAGTGTGCATACATTTAAAATTGAAAAGGATGAGACTTGAAGAGCTCCCATACACGAAAAAATAGCTTTTGCAGCTGATGAAGTATCTAGTCTCTTTCTCATTGAAGTCTGCAGAATTCCCCATTGATTTGAGTGGAAGTAGAATTTGACTCTAATTACTAAGCAAGACAGAGACATTTAAGGACCACAAGATCACTTGGTGTAAGACACACTTTATTATAGTAATTATTGTGTTGCTTAATGGCAAATGAATAGTATTGACTCTTACAAAATGTTTTTCTTTGGAAATGTTTACATTGTCATCCAGAAAGGGGTTTGCAACAAAGATTTGTACCACAACTGTTAGAATTTCTTAGACTTAACAGTACTTTATTGTGCAGCGTGTGTACAAAACGGAACATAATTGTATGCATTATAAAACAATATATGCATTGATTGTAAATGTAGCTGTACAATAGCAAAAGACATTTAATGTAGCTGCTTTCATCACACCTTGTTTCAAATTAGAAAAAAAAAAAGGCAAAATAATATATATTTAATCTGTAAGCACACAGGACGTTTCACATAAATGAAGCAGATCTTCAGAGTGGAAATTCCTGAAACTCAGCGACTTAGCTACAGTCTGCAATCACAATGTAAATAGAGAGAATCCTTGACACCTCCATATTTGGTGGTTACCTGCAACATGAAGTAAGAGCAACACTTAAGAAACACGGTATGATATTGGCCTAGGAGCAAATTAATTTATTCCACTTTTCAAGCAATGAGTAGCAACTAGAAAAATAATTTTCATATAAGGGACTTCGATGGAGCATGTGGCCTTGCCTTGCTGGTAGTTTCATCAGACCATGTATAGAAGTTCCACTGATTTGTGGCATGAGCTACTGCAACTCGTTAAACAACTGTTGAGTGAGATAAACCTATGAATCCCTGAGGCTGCAGGTGTTATGTAGGGAAAGCTGTTAAAATGTATCTTAATTAAATTTACAGAGATATTGTGGGTTTATGAACTCCAGTGAAATGCCCTTATTAAGGAACAGTAAAGCATATTGCTGAGTTCACAGCAGTCCTTTTCATTAAGTTCTATACGTGATCTCTACTGTGAAAATATTCTAGAAATCTTAAGAAACTTTCTTCACCCATATCATTTAAGCTGTGGGCATCCACATCGGAAAATAGTACAAAGTTTGATGCAGTCTCCCTGCCCCAAGCCATGATATTAGAGCTGGCATTATTAGAATAGTTAGAATAATTTGGAGACCCTGCTGACATACTGCAAATTGGAATTGTTTAAGGCTGCTGCAGAGCTGAATGTACTGAATGGCAAGATGATCTCAGGATGAGCAGCCACTTGGGTAGACTTGCTAGCATGTGACCACTATAACGATTACAGCAAAACAGACAGGCAATGCCCAGCGGTCATACCTCCAACATGTATAAGCATGCCTGTGGGGTTATATCCATGTGCCAGATATTTAACCACAATCATTGGGATATAGTGAATGTCAGCTTGGTGGTAACATTTTGAACAACCTGATTGTGTTTTTGACCTATGAGAGACTGGCCTTCTTGGAAAACACCAGGACAGTGCAGTATTTGAGATGTTTGTACCACCGTTTGATCTTCTGTGAAGCCTCTAACATCTTCAATGTGTTTTCTTGGTGTCAGTATCCTGTTGCAGTAAACTGAGATAACAAGAGCACTATGATGACGGACAGCACTAGATGGGACTTCTTATAAAGCGCTCTACAGTAGATCCAGAAGCTGAAGACAAAGTAGACTACTAAGTATGAGTGCTGGAAGGTCTATGTTCAGGGTGTTGCAAGGACTTTCAGGGCAGTAGGTACCCCCAAGGGCAACTCAGCTTTGATGCAGTGTTGTCATGCCTGAGGCTCACTGGGGGACAGAGGTTGCCAGAGGCAGGTTGGAAATGTTCACTGAGCCAATTCTAGCAGAGGAGGCCTGACACATCCACTATATTTGGGCCAGAAAGCAAAAACTGTGCTGATTGATAAATAAGATGATTCGGAGAGGAGCCAGGAGAATGGTGAACAGTAAACATAAAGGATTTCATATTGCTCAGTTTAACAAAATGAATGATATGGAAAGACTTGCTAACAAATTATATGCACCTACATGGATAGAAGAAATTTGCTAATAGAGAGAACACGCTCCTAAAGATAGTATTTTAATGTGATGAAGCTGAATATGAAGGAAGTATGGAAACTGGGTGTGAATTTTGGAAATAGCATATCAAAGTCTTCTGTGGGTGGAAGTGTGTAAATCATTGAATAACAATCAGTCAGAACTCCTTACAAAGACAGAGCAAGTTGGATATTGGTTATCATTCCTCATTTCACATGGCTATTTGAAACACCAGTACTATAGCATCTTTGTTCTTATGAGCCTCTGAATCTGCTTGCAAAACTTGTCTATAGACTTGCATTCTTATTAGCTTCACATAAGCAGTGCCACTAATGGGAAGAGAATGTCTTTTCCAGATACGTTTTCTTCACCCCCTGTAGGAAATTTAAGTCTCTACTCAAAAAAAATTTATAATTTATGGAAGAGGCTGATTGCTTTACAGTATGAAACTGAAAGCTACATTTCATTAAAACAAGTTGGCTGTTCTGGGAACGGGACTGTTACAGTTATAAATCATAAAAAGCCGTACTAATACTGGTCTTCTCTCATAGCTGTTAGTTTTTACAGTGTTTACAGGTAACTTCTGCAGTGATTCAAACACAGACTTTTATGATGCCATCATTCTCACTAATCTGACTGTTAACTTGAAAATTTTGATTATTAGTCAGAACAATTTCAAAAGGCTTGCATTATGTAACAATTAAGGATTAAATCCCTAGATGCCATGATAGGCTTTTCCATCCGAGTAATATTTATTAATCTTAAGGATGGTCCAAGTAGAATCAAGATATATTCTTATGTTCCATATAGTATCCACAGATTGGTGAGATATGACATGAAACACATTGAAAAAATTGTTTGCTTCTTAGAAGAAGATCTGATCATAAAAGTATATTATTTACCTAGTGTCTTCTCTGCCTAGAGAGCCCTGTTAACTTTAATGGCAAAGCCACATTTTTTTTATTCACCACCACCACCACCATGGAGGCATATCAAGACCACTTGACCACCTGCGTAGATCAAATCACAGGACTGGAATCTTGGTTCAGCTACTTGTATTTACATTTTTACTAATATGAAGGTTTGTTATTTCAAATTCCAGAGTTTTCAAACTCCTGTCAAGTATAAAGCCAGTTATTAAGTATATCGGCCTGTAATCACTTCAGACCAGTCACAAGACTTCCCCAGTTACAGGAAAAACCAATTTTGCAGGCAGAGAGGAAAGAAATATTTCCATCATGCCTATAAAACTTGTGAGGAATTATCATCTGAGACATAATCACAAACAAATACTAGTTTTCCCCTTGAGAACTAAATTGGTTAGGTTGACACATAAAATTGAGTGTTACGAATGTAACTGTTTGTGTTGTCCCATACGGAGAAGATTATATATTGTATATCATATAGGATTCTATTATATATCTAATGGCACTTACTACACACTGAGTTTAATATAAAGGGGAAAAAAATACAGGTAAAAAAAATACCAAAATAATTAAACCTAAGAAATACCAAAATAATTAAACCTAAGAAATACACAAATAAACGCTACACAAATATTTGTCTTTGATCCAACTCTGATTTAGATTGCCTCGCTATGTGAGACTCTACTTGTCCCAAACAAACAAAATCCATGCCATATGCAATAAATACAATGAAGAAGACCTACGTCAACTGAAGGGAAACTAAGAGTACGCTGAAAGCTTTTTCACTTTATATATAATGTCTCAATTATGCCTATTACCATCAAAGGAGATAGATAGTAAATTACCAGATAATTTTAAAAACAACCCTAACACCTTACCTTACTCTATTTTGTTGTCATTTTAGCAAGGAAAGCAAGGAGTACCTTTACAAAAGAGGTTTAGTGCACATCTAAATACAAAGAAACAATTATAAATGGATTTTTAAGACATCTGATAGTGCATCAGAAAATTTTTGTTTGCAATGCAGTTTGGGTCTATTTCTAGAGGCTCTTCATCCCTTGAGGTTCTTCTTTGGCTTTATACAGTTAGAATGATAAGACCTTCATAGGTGTAGATACATTACCCGAAGACTAATGGCTTTATTATGTATTTCCAAGAGTATTTTGGCACTTGTTTTCTACAAAGTACAGTTTAGTAGGCAACATTGCTGAATTACAAATTTAGCTCCCTTGACCTCTCTGTTCTGTCCATCTTCCTACTTCTTTCTCTCTCCCTGTCTTCTCTTTACCTTTTTTTTTTTTAACTCTGAGCTATACTCAAGATCCACTGGAATTTAAATGGGAAAAAAATGGTGCCTCTTCACAGCAACTGAGTGTATTTAAGCAAGCCAAATGAGCCTTCCTTACCTCAAAAATATGCAACAAAGAAACTTGGAAATGGCCATAGTGGTCAGACTTTCTAGCCAGGAGCTTTTGAAATGCTAGGCAAACAAATGCAATACCTAATGCCAGAGCTGATGTTGTATCACAAGTGATTGGGAAGCTATTTGGTGCTTTTTTCCCCCATTGTATTTGTCTTCATGCATGCAAGGACACATAAACTTTTATTATTATCCTAATATTCCTATCATTCACACTATGATTGAAAATTTCCTGGAAGGATAAACCTGGATTTAGGGAGGTGTCTTTTGTGGGTTCCAAAAATGTCAATTTACACTTGATTGATTTATAATTGTGGAACAGGAATTTTCAGCCCACGGTTTGAATAATACAGGGGTTTTTTTTTCAGTATTTTTCCTAGGGGGGAGTTTGGAAACATGTCAAAACCCTTCTGTGCTACGCTCAGTAGCAATAAGCATGCCCTGTCGTGGTGTTTCACATCCCCATCTTAGCAGAGTCCAGAATCTGTGGCTACATGAAAAACGGCCGCTCCATTTCCTTCCATGCATATGCACTGCGGAGTGCTAACAAGTATTCCACAGTAGAGATGACACTGAATTTCCATTTTGGTGTGTGAGTAGAAGAGTGATGAGAGAAGTAGGCTGTGCTGGCACTTGGGCTCAGAAACCTCTTAAGAAGTTTGTGGTGCCGCCTGCCTATCTCGCCTCAACGAGCTGAGAGGGAAGAACGAGAATTTTACAGATGTATCTTCTGAGAAAAAAACCCACCTTTTTGCCATGGTACATTGCCCAGAGAGAAAAGAACAGCTGTGTGAAGGTGCTGAGAAGTATGGAATGGTAGAAATAGTCCCAGAAGAGGCAAGTTAGTAGGGAAAAGCCAGAGGAGGTGTTCAGAAGCACATAATAAATTGTGAAGCCATGTAATAAATATTATTTAGTGCATGGTTCTGCCGTTTATCATATTATTCTGAGCTTACTGTGAGGATAACACCATCCATATATTTATGCATATATTGTATATAATATTAACATAGACACCTAAAATACTTCTGTAAATAGAAGCCCATTTATACAAAAATATCCTGTTGTATTCTGAAATACTCCTGACATTTTTTGGTATTATTAGTATAAAGATAACAGTGGAATGAATAAATGTTCCTCAGCATTGTAATAGCTTAATCTTTGGCTGTTTACAACTTTTGCACACTTGTATAAACCAGCTGGTATCAAGTTTAAAAGGAAATTGTATCAATGACCGAGAAAAATCAAAACAGATGCTCATTACATTTGTCTAAGATAAAATTAACTGAATCTGTCATATTTTGTGGGCAATTCTTCTAACATCTGCAGAACAAAGCAAATACACTTAATTCACTACAGCCTTTAGTTTATAGGTCAGATATGGCCTCTCAGGGCTATTGTGTTTGTCTTTAAAAAGCTTGGAGTAAGTCTGAAAACAAAAAAGCTGGAAATATTTATTTTTGTGGCCTGAGATAATAATCCTTCCTCAGTTTCAGTTATTCCAATTTAAGGTTTACACTTGGATGAAATTACCAGACTCGGCACAAATAATTCATATGCAGCTGGATGGGGGAAAGAGAACTCATGCAGGGAATTAATGAATTTAGCTGTTACCTCCTGAGACTGGAGAGCAACCTCTGTCTTAAATAGATCTGTCTCAGAAGAAGACATATCTAAGTGTCCCTTGAGAAGGCATCTGTCTTCATTGCTATACAGTTTGGCTTGATTGGAGAAATTGATATTTCTGCTACATAAGAGAAAGGTACGCTAGCAAGTCTGTAACAATGCCCACTGTTACTTATTCTTCATATCTCAGATTTTCTAGGCAATAGAATAGCTCAAACATTTATCTTTTATTATGTATCTAACCACTCCCTCCAACTCCTATGCCAAGTGTGGGGTGATATTGCTGTGGCTAAGTTCACACAGAGAACTCAAAAACACTTTGATGAAACAGAAAAAAAAAGCTGAGACCTTGAATTCAGCAAGGTTTTCCATACAGCCTCCCAGAGCAGGCTTGTTAGTAAGCTGCAGCAGAAGGGACTGGATATATAGGCTACAAGATGGATGAAAATCTGTCTGGACTGTTATGCTCGAAGGGCAGTGGTGAGAAGTTTGTTGACTGGTTACTGGGACTGATATTGTTCTTCATCAACAACCAGAATGACAGGATGGAGTGTGTCCTCAGGAAGTCCATAGATGGCACCAAACTGGAGGAGTGGGTAACCTGCTGGAGGTAAGGGTGGCCATTCAAGCACCATGTCAACAGGCTGGACAATATGTCAGACAGAAACCCAACAAGGCCCAGGATAGGCAAATGCAGAGACTTTCATGTGGGACAGGATAACTGCATGCCTCAGAATAGGCTGGGACTCACTTCCTGGAGGGCTGTTTTGCAGGAAATGTCTGAGATGTCATGGTGGTGAGTAAGTTGAACCCGAGTCAGCAGTATGTTCTTGTGATGATGAAGACTAAACACATCCAAGGCTGTATTAGCAAGAGTGCTGCCAGTGGGCCAACAGAAGTGATTCCTCCTTTCTGCCTAGCCCTGTGAAGCTGTTCCTGCAGTACCATGTCCCATTATAGGCTTTCCATGCAAGAAAAATGTTGGTATATTGCAGTTATTCCATGGAGCTCATGGTGTATCAGAGGGGCTATGAGAGCTGGATTTGTTCACCTTGGAGCTAAAAAAGGCTGAGTGGAAGATGGGACAGAATCTTGGTTTTGTCTTCATTTACCCAAAGGAGGATTATAAGGAAAACAAAACTAGACTCTTCTCAAACTTGTGCAGTGAAATGTAATGGATTTCAGTAAAGGACATTCTGGTTAGACAGAAGAAAAATGTATTCACTTGAGAGGGGCACAATATTGGAAAGGGTACCAGGGGTTGTTTGATTTCCTTAAAGGTTTAAAACTCAGTCAGACGAGGCTCTGAGAAACTGGATCTAACTTCAAAATAGGCCCTGCTTCGAGTAGAAGGTTAATCTAGAGACTTCCAGAGCTTCCTTCCAACCTTAACTGTCCTATGACTACATGGAAGTGGCCCTGAGTTACTGCCACTTTAGGAATTTCCCCACCTCCTCTTTATCTTCCCATGTCTCAAATTTGGAATTTCCCTCTCTCTCCTTTCTCCCAATTAAAACAACCTCACATTTGGAGAAGGCAAATACAAGTCCAGAGATTAGAAATCAAGTATTTCATGCACCGTTCAGATCCTAGAAATGCGTACAATATCCGTAACCTATTAACAAATTTCAAGCTATTCATAGACTATTACTGCAACAGCACTTTACCCAGTTCAATACCCTACATACATTTTTTTATCTTTCAAAAAAAATATTCCTTTAAATCTGTGATCACATGGACCAGATTGTGCTTCATTGTTTTGGGGGAAGGAAGGAGGATGCTGTAAAGGATATAATCAGTGAGAGACTGTTTTATGAGGAGTTAAGATCCTTGGGTGAAAGCCAGAAAGTGGAAGAAGAGAGGTGGCTCTGATAGGATTTATCTTTTGCATCAGTTTGCAGAGATAGCCCCATTGTAATTTGAAAAATAAGATGCACACGAAGCACAGTCAGACCAGTGAACTTGTGATTCCCATGTGTGCCTGAAAACTTGGGAAGGAATCCTCCTCCCAGGCTGGTAAGGCAGCTCCTAATGAAGCCCTCTAAACAGCTTTTGCTGTTACTGTCACTTCCTTTCAGTGTGTCATCATTTCTGGAATTACAAGGAATAGTGTATGTGGTTCTAATGTAGAAGATGATGATTTAACTCACTGCTGAATCTGCTTGGCTAAACTCTTTTACCTTACTGAATCTCTGTGGTTGAGTATTACTACCTGTGGGCAGAGGTTTTCAGGAGCAGAACCTATCCATAAACTTTCAATACTGTGAAACCGAACAGACCTATAAGGACGTTTATTTTTAAATAAATATCTATTATTATTATTGTTATTATTATTATTGTTGTTATTATTATCATTATTCTTTTCCATGAGGTAGATTACTAATATGAAATAAGTGTAAATAATAGGATTCTTTAAGCGCAGTATATGCTAGGTCTGGGATATTGTTCCATTTTTATGGTACTCAATTTTGAATCAATGGTTGAGGTTGATAAAACACACAGGACTTCAGGGTTCTTTTCTGGTAATAAGACACATAACTTAAATCCGTAAAAGTGCTTTCTTGGAACCACTGCCACTAAAGGAGTGACACAATTTACTTTTGTGCTTGGCATGAGTCCTTGAAGCAATATATACCATTTTGTTTCAGGATATATAAGCTACACATTATTGTCAACAGTAGAAACAATTATAACTATACACGCTTATTCATGTTAACCCATAGTATCATTCTAGAATGATTTGAGGCTAAATCTAAGAATACTAGAAAAAATACATTTCATTTTTATACATAATCCATAATAAGTGCTGCCTCAAAATTCTCTGCAGGGAGTCAATAGAAAGATTCAACAGGGAAGGGCAAATTTATGAGTGCAACCAGAAATACCAGGTTTGCTATATACTGTGGTTTAAGAGAGAATGGAATAATATTAGTTATTTGTGAGAGAGGAAAGAACATCTTATGTTTACAGAGTTGTAGTTAGTTCTAGCAGTTGAAAGCTTTTACCACAGCTTCTGGAGATATGTCAGCCCTGACTTCCCCCTATTGGAATGAACATAAGCAACAATTTGTCAAGTACGAGTGTGCCTCACTTCTCTCTCAAGCCATGTGACTAAAAGATCACATTTCAAGATAAAGCAAGGAGGATTTTCCAATGTTACCCTTTTGAAACAGCATTTTTATAAACTCTGAACTGTATCTTGTAAATGGCAATGCTCAAGTTCATGTCACATCTAAGTGCAGATAGATCTTGATTTCTAACTAGTGGCAGACCAGTTACACTAGCGCTTGGCCATTACTTACATATTGTAAACAACTTGTCTCTTATTTCCGAAGGCACATAAATAAAGGCAGGCATCTGATTCAAATCCAGTTTCTAAAAGTTCATGAAGTATCTGCAAAGCTACAGATGAAGTCTTGAAGCACCAACTAGCTAGGGATTAATGTGGGCTGCTCCAAAGGTTACCTGTGGTTAGGCTCAAAGTGAAAAGAGGAGTTCTTTGATCCTGGCTAATGAACCTCAGCTAGTGAGAACTAAGGGCAAACTCAGGTACCTGAAAGCAAGCCACAGTCGAGAAGGCTCCTAGTTTAAGGGCATAGTTTAATCCAGCATTTGAGATAAACTGCAGAATTTGAGAGGTTGAGTCAATGGTTAAACGGTTGCATTGTGCTTTGCTGCAGTTTTCTGTTCAAGTATTTTGCTATTCTGTTTCTCCAGTATGAGGCAGATATGGAAGAGAATGTGAATACCAGTTCAGTACTTCCCATCCAGTAAGTCATGGAAAGGATTTGGTTCCTTTCCATGGACTTTGAATCAGGTTCATGAGGCCTTTAGGAGCTCAGTTTGTTGGGTGTTTGTGAATCATCTTCTTTCTTATCCTACATGTACATCTTCTGCTTTGGCAGACTGACTGCTGCTGGTTTTTGAAAGATCTTGAGAAACTGAATTAAAGAAAGGAAGCATTAGACAGGGTAATTTTCTTGTGAGGAATTAGGGCTGGGCATTCTTTTGTTCCTTTGAGAAATCTTTGATCTGGTTTTATATCTTAGTTATCCCTGATGGGAAACAAAATGCTTTTGTCAGATATTCACGAGTGGGATAATAGCTGTACCTTAAGTTGCTTACCTACTTTCAGTAGGTTTAATGATCATCTGTTGTTCTTAGACTCCTGAGAACTTCTACAACGTGCCATAACGGGGAAAAGAAGGGTCCACGAATAGTATACATCAGCACTTTAGGCCATGTTATAAACTATGTGGTAATTTAGACTGCTGCATTTACAGCTAAATTCTACCAGATGACACATACAGAATGAATCATAACATGCCCAAGTCTGCACACCCTTCTGCCTGCAGTAAGCTCGGGGCAAAGGGATTAAATACTCTGCTGCCTCCTTCCTCAAGAGGCCAAATCAAAGACCTGCCTCCTGCTTTTTGGATCTCTGTTTTTTTGTGATAGCTCGCTCCAGACCAGAAGGTCAGTGTCAGTAGTTCTATATATGTTTAGTAATATAAGTATTACATGTATTTACATATTTATGCACACACAAACTCATAGAAACAATATATACATACTAATTTCCATGGTTTCAATATTGTTTGCGTATGTCAGATGTGTGACTGATGTTCTAAATTAACATCATCATGTGACTGCAAGGGAATGAGTTGCCATTGCTGCAAGTATGTTTCTGATGAAAGCTGCCTCTTCCCTTCCCGAAAGCTTATGTCACAAAATGATAGCAAGGAAGACAAAAGTCAGTAGACTTTTTTTTAAACAACATTGTTGCCCTTTTGCTGACCTCTTTGATGTACTTGAGCAAATGGCAGCACTAAGTTATTAAGAAACAGGATGTGCACCTTGTACCTGAAAATATTTCATAAACATCCATCTATCATGGCTTCTTAGGAGGAAAATGTGCTTTTGCCATTGCTCCTGGCATCTTGGAACAACACTGCACACAATTTGGTTCTCTGACCTTATCAGCTGAGTCTAACTGCATGTAGAGCTTAGCAAAAACTAAAACATGGTTCAGTCTAGAGCATTTCTCATCGGCTCTTCTTTTTTTTTTCTCTCTCTATGAATTGCTACTGACAATATTCTTCTGAGTAAACATTTTCAGCATTCTACGATATCATTCAGCTTTTTTCCTGTAGGTCTTGTTGAGACAGGAGGATGAAAATAAACACACTTCTGATGGGTGAATGGATGTCTCAAACCCTGTAGGAGGATATAAGAGATTTCTTTTTTTTCTTCCCTATTTTCAGTCCTGGCTAGACTTCTATTGCATATGCAGCAATTGCCTTCTGCATAAGGAGAGGACATTACTGTTCAAGAGTAATTTTTTGTTTCACACGCTTTGAATATTTTTCTGAAAACACCAACTTCAGTCTCTGATACATGAAATTTAAATAAGAAACTAAGAACAATAAGGCTTATTCTCTTTAGCGGAAAAAAAGCACTGAGGTGAAAAGCCGAAGCCTGAAACTTAACAAAAATACATCATGCACCCTTGGAAGGAGCTCCTTCCCTATTGTGCGTCTTCCTCCCTGCTCCAATCAACTGCCATTGCAATGGGCAATTGCAGCTTCTGATGGAGAAGGAAAGGGTAATTCAGAGAACTGAGTGAGCTTGGTTTACACCCTCATATACTCCCAGCAAGGCCTGCCTGAGGCCATTGTGCAAGGGCTTAGTTAGTCTAGCCCAGTGACAGCTGTTTCTTTCATCATCTGTTTTTCATATGTTACATTTCTATTTAACGCTGCTCTCTGTCAGGTCTAGTCACTCTTTTCTTTAAGGTGCTGTTTTCTGAAAGGGGCTAAAGAATTTATTCTCCAGGCTAAAAAAAAACCAAAAAAAAATGCATTGAAAAAGAGCTAGATAGAAGTTACATTATCCTGAAAGCGAATTTTGTTTTGGCATTAATGCCTGGAAATCGGGTAGTAAAAATGGAGGTAAATACCTCATTGGAATTAGTCATTAGCCTCTCCACTTCCCCTCTTACAAGAAGACAGAAAAACTGAGGCAAGTCCCTGGCAGCAGTTGCAAAGTAGGATGGAGATTCCCTTCCACAGCAGAAAGAACAATTATTTGCTATCATTATTTGATCCTTTTTAATTAGCCTTTGGACATCTAGTTTACAACTCAGTTTCTCTCCAATGGCAAGAAGTAGTGTTGGGGTCATGTGAGTGCCACTGTTCTTTCTTTTCTGTTCCTCTGAAAGCTTTCTCACTCCTACACAGAGGACCATCAACCAATAAGGATGGAATAATTCTAAAAACAGAATAAGGTCACCCTAATGATGTGTGTACTAAAGTCTGAGACAAAAATATTATGCTGAAATTGCAAGTCGGTACTTGAGCAGATTAGGTTCATGCAGAAGACTTCCTATATATTCAATGCTATTCAATTCTGCGTCAACAGAAATTATATTCAATTTCTACATCAACAGAAAAACAGGAAAGTTGAAGAGAAAAGCAAGAGGCCAGGAAATGTTCTGAGTAGAGAGGTCAGTAGGGGTGGAGGTAGCTAAGAAGAAGATAAGAATCTAGGGCAAGGTTTTGCTAACTTTTGATATATTGGTTTCATTTGTAAAGGCAGGCTAATTTTGTGTCAGAATGACCCAGAATTGCAGAGACTTTTCCATCTATGTACTAAAGAGCTGTATTTCATGCAATTTTTACGTATTAGAGATCTTGTATCTCATTTCACTACCTCCTTCTGCATAAAATAAGCTTTATGCAAATATATCTTTGAGATTTGTGAATTTGCTCTATGTTTTCAAAAGTCTGACAATGCACTAATCATTAAAAGAAGGTATTTTGTGACAATTTTTCTTCAACATCATTCAGAAAAAGTCCCAGGAAACTTCACAGATCTGGCAATTAAAACCGGCATCAAATGAATGTCTCTTCAGCTTTGACTCAAAACACAAATCAGATTCTGTTTTCCGAATATAAATAAGAAGCTTATTCCATAATTGTGAAGTATAAATACGAAAGGCTCCAACCGCCAAACGTTTTCAATTTTTATTTAGGACAAGCTAATAAATCAGACTCTGACCTCAGAGTTTAACTGGAAGCATAAAATGAAAGACAACTGTAAGGATATTCTGGAGTAATGTGAAGAACTGGATAGGTAAACAGCAATACTTTAAAAATATCAGTATAAAATATTGCTGCTAACTCATGAAAAGTTTTCAGCTCCAGGGTGTTTTATTCTAAGACTTTTCCAGACTTTTTTCTGGCTTTACAGTAAAATAGCTGTACTTAGTTCTGCAGTCTATCAGGCTATAGTATTTATTCAGCAATTGGGAGGAAACTGTTTGCAGGGTACCAGCTGTGAGAGTTTTCTTAAACCAGCACACACAGATTTGAAGTCTAAATGCTACTGATAGCTTCTGTGCTGAGTGGTCACAAACTGCCTGGAGACCTGTCCCAACAGTGGCATTATAAAAATTGCAGGATGATCCTTTATGAATAGCATATTCTGTAATCTCCATACACCCTATTTCAGAAAGATATTTTTAATTTATTATTTAAGAATTCATTTCCAATCTTAGATGAGGCAAGCAAAACACCTTCATCTAGAACTCCCTTGTGGTCATTCTTGTAACTCTGGTGTAGAATTCACCCTTTTTTTTCCCCCACTGCTCACTGACAATAAAAAAAAGCCCTGCTCTTTAACTTATTTCATTTTTCTCTCACAATTCTCCAAAAAGAAGGAAGAGTTTCTTGTCAAATACTGCTGTCAGTCTGATATAACTGTAGGTTTGATCACATGAAAATTGAAAGTGTTTCTCTTTTCAATTGGTTAAATGACTGTGTATAGACTTCTTTAATAGAGCGGTCAACATAACTCATCCATAAACTCAGCATGGAGCAGTGTTAACCATGCTCTAAATTGCTGACAAACAGTTTATGGTTTGTCGCATTTGGTAATCTCTGTACAGAATAAAACCCAGTCTTAAGCTGAAACAAAAATAGGTGCTTTAACCAGAACTTGGAAACAACTGGTAGGAAGAGAGGTTCTGCAAATATGTATCAAAAACATTCAGCTTTTCATTTCTCATTTGACTAGCTTTAGTTTTGTACAGCATCATAACTGTCCTTTCCAGTCAAATTACTATCTGTAAACTACGCAATGACAACAACTTTAAAAATCTGTATCGTGTAACTAGATAACTTTTCTAATACATTTATTTAATGCTGGGCTTTAGTGAAATAGAATGGTAACAAAAGGAGCGAGGAAGGTGAACGTGGAACATCTTGACTCTATTATCTTACTCCCATAAATATCCTTGTCTCAGGTGACACAGACCTTAGAGCGTTTTTTCCACCTCTCCACCTTCTGGCAACTTTTTGGAAGTTGACAATTGTGAATTATTTCAGAAAAGTGGTTTGTTTTTACTTTCTGCAAACATCTAGTATTAGAGAATAAATAAATCAAGACCAATAATTTCAACTATTTGGACAGATATGTGATTTTATTTCCACAACTCTTGCATTTTGTACTGCTGCAGCTTCCAGAGAAGGCCTGTAGAACCAGGATGTCAACTTTTTATGCATTTTACAAACTTCCAGGAAAAGATATAAGTTCATGCAAAGCTCTTGCATATTTCTCAGCTTCATCTCCTCCAAGATGATCTAGATGAATAGGTCTTCATGGCAACCCAAAGTTCTGTTGAACTCAGCTGAGCCATAGCTGGGCACATGGAACCATACACTTGAAATAGTTCACTGAATCATGGCAGCAAGCAGCAAAAACAAAGTGGAGAAAAAAGCAGTAGTACCATGGGTGGCAGATGTATACAGTTTGTGCATGGTTTTGCTTTATAGTGTAAGAAAGAGACATCTGAAAATCCCTTTCAATGGCAGCTGATGTATCTGTTAGTTAAATTCATGATGCTTTAGCAAAGTCATGTGAGGATTAAAGATTAGAATAGCAGAAGTGTTACAGATCAGAATTCAGCACCTACTTTACATATAAGACATACCTTAAAAAGCCAAAATATTATTGATCTGATAAAACCTGATCTCTAAAAAGCATTGAAAATCTACATGGCATAAAACTGCCCTAAGAATAATGTTTCTGGGAAGTCTTGTGTCTATTCCAGTAGAATATAGATTCATGGCAGGATTATTGATTTTATTTTTCTCGGTTTATTTAAAGCAATTACTGTAGTGATTACTATAAGCACTGTCTTTCAGTTTCTGTGACCATATGACCAGGATTAAGAAGCAGTATCATCTACCCCAGAACATGAGTTGGCATTGTAGTGTATCTAAATGTTAGCTAATAGAAGCAGCTCACAGACTGGATGAAGTACTTCACTAGCTGACAGACATTTACTGCTGTACTGAGGGTGAAAGCTGACAGAAGAGGAAGTCAGGAGCCAAGATAGGACAAGGAGATGTCTTTAGTCTTTCTGTGATCCTCTTTGCTGCCTTTAAATCCACAGAAATCCTTTTGCATGTACAGCTGACCTCTCAGCATTTCAATGCGTATCAGTGTGGATTTCTGAGGTTAAGGGGCCTACAAAAGTCATCTTTTCTATTTTACCTTTGATGGATCAGTAGCTGTAGATTCAAAGTTCTATTCCTGCACTGGGAATATACAACCTAACATGTAAAAGGCTGAAATACTTCAAGAATCTGGGTAGTACAGTAAAATTTGTAGAATGCTTCCTCTTTCAGAAGCTCCTACGATCCTGAAATGTGCCATAGTGCCAAATCACAAACGCTAATTAATCTAATTTTGCTACTCTTCTTCATAGTGAGCTGGGCCTTATTTATACAATCTAGTATAACTTGTACATCCAGATACAAATAAACCACTTCCTGTATTGTAATCCCTGATTTCAGAATAGTGGAATGCCTTTGCTTTTTAAAACCTTTGCTTCCATTTAACCTTCGTATATGTTAATAAAACACTTCTTAACATAGAGATACATTCTTTGCTTCTGACACAAAGAATGAGAAGAAAAGCTCCAAAATCTACCATTTTCCTTATGTCATCTATTTAAAAAGTATTTTATAGATGCTAATAGAGTGTTATGGATGTCATCCAATTTTTAGTGACATAAGTGAAAAACCTCCCACCATATCAGTGACTTCAGTGAGTTTTGGATGTTACATGAGTAACACTCATTGCATGAATTTGGACAGCTTTCATTCAGAGGGCATTTTTAGATTACAAACTTTACTTTTTTTCCCAATGATCATTTTTGTAGTTGTTTCTGTTTCATGTAGAATTTTCCCATGCTTAGTGTCTAGTCCAAATCACAATAAACATCTTCAATAATTTCATTATACTAATAACTTTGTCATTGTCCGAGATGTAGAATTACTATGCATCAAGAAACCTAGATAGTCCCAGATACAGACACTGGAGACATTAAAATTATGACTCTGTATTTTCCCTATTTTGTGTAAGACATTGTTTTTCACTCACAGATGAAAGTCAGATTTTTTAAATAACATGTATATATAATTCTTCTATAGAAATATGTGTATATGTATATAAATGTCTATATAAAACATATAGGGACTATAAGCACATAAATACTTGGCTTCTTCATGCTAATTAGACATTCTTACTTCTTTTTAATCTACTACAGAAGATTTAATAGAGATTCAAAAAAGGGCAGAAACACATGAAGAAAACACTCCAGACTAATATTGGAGTTAATTGGTTTTATTTAAATAGAAAAGCTGTTTGCTAAGGAGTTTTCAAATTATTTTAATGGTAAAAGGTATTCTAACAAACATTGAGTCTCTTTTCTGATGTAGATTTTTCTAGCTTGTTAAATATTCCTAAGCAAACTCTCTAATAACACAGCTTGGCATGAAAATTTTTAATTTTTTTTTTTAGAAAATGCCTGCATTGGAACAGCTTCTAGAAAGTACATGAAAAATCTGCTGTTCCTTAGTGTTCAGGAAAGTGAGAAAATCTAGCTGAAAATCCCATAAGAATCAAACATTCTGGGGAGAGAGGCAGCACAACTTGACTCTCTGCTCACCTGACTTTCCTTATATGCCTCCGAAGAAAAAATGGAGCTACATGAGACCACACTGAATGTCTCTGATAATTCCTCAGGCTGTCTTTAAGCAGAGACAGCAATGCTACTATGTGTAAAAAGGGTGTAACAGAGAGAACTGCTTTCTAAAGGCTGACCTCAATCTTCTGTAGCCGTTTAAAGCATCCAAGTAAGAATAGTGAAGGTGCCTATGCTTGTTATGACTACCGACATACTGCTTCTCTGAATAGAGTTAAATATATCCTGCAACAGTTGTGACGAGGTTGTTGTCCATCCTTGTACCTCACTTCAGATTCTTGTTCAAGTATTTTTTTTCCCCTTTCATACCTCTTCCTGCATCAGCTCCGGCTTTCTTTCTTTCCTCATCTCTCCACTTTACTGCTTAGTTCAGTTATTTCCTGGGTTCTTTTACCTGGTGTTGTCCTTCTTTTGTGCTCTCTCCTTCACAGGCATTATTCTTCTCTTGCTCATATTTGACTTGTTTCTAGCAAATCTTTTTTCTTTTCCCAACTCTTATCACTGTGTTTTCCAGCCTCCACTACCTGCACAACTTGGCAGCAGCAGTGGCAGCAGTAGATGAAAAACAGGCATCAGACATACTTACCCCTATATGGTATCCCTTATGTGATGGTCATGATGTTTATCCCACCCTTGCTGTGGACTGGTCAGCATATGTGTTTACCCTGGCTAGTTGGTCTAAAGAGAAAATAAAAACAAACCCCAGGCATTGTAAATCAGGTTAATACAATAGGGGTGTTTCTGATCTTGTTTATGCCAGTTGTACAAAATTGACGTAAGTGAGGTCACTCCTAGTTTACCTGGTTGTTTGTGCAATTTGAGCAAATAGCTGTGAAAATGAACTGTCATGGAAGAATAAGGCGAATTTGGACTTAATTCGCAACTCCAGTGTTACACCAGTATATTGCCTCTGAAGTCAGTGGCATTGCTCTAGCATAAAACTGTAACAAGCTCTGGGGAATGAAATCCTGTTTTGTTGCCTCTGAGAATTTTCAGTCTGCCTGATATGGCATGAGTCAAAAATATTTTGTTATTCACTGCTTTTTCTAATTATCAGATTTGTCTCCAGTCCATTTTGTGGTGTTGGCCAGGCACTTGATCTGAGTCAAATTTTCCATACAATCTACACTGCTTTATGTTTCAGTGTTGGGTTTTTTTCTGCCTTAAAACCAGAACAGAAGAGCTGGCTAAGCATGTACAAACCTGCCTGATGAAAAGACTTGTTTTTCTTTTTCCCTCACCCCTTCTTTTCCATGTAATGTTAGCACAAAGATGAAACACAGTTTAAGTAGCATAGTGGTTAGAATCATGAAAGTGTTCACTTACCAGTAGACTGCTCCATCCACAGAAGTCATCCTAGTTAAAGAAGCCAATCTCTTGGATAGATTTTTATAATAAGGAGCTGTGGTATACGTCTGATATTGCTTTGAGAACACTTGTTCCAGTATCCCTTTACTGCTGGGGTTGGTCTACAGAGTTATTTAGGTGTGAACATAATCTCTAGTTGCATAAAAGCGTATGAGAAACACAAACAACCGTAACGAGTAAGTAACAAATCCTCCTATTCCTCATCACTGAGGGGGCTCATCATTTGGCCCAAGATCCTACTTATATTTTTCCCATTATGTGTTTGATGATGTTTTTTTTTTCCCTACCCATTTCAGCATTTGGAGAAGGGACAATTACTGTTGAAGTTTAGGTGAAATTTCATGTGCAAGTTGCTTGCCGTCATTTTTATGCACTACAAACAGAGTATGTGACAGACAATTTGGTGGGAAAAGGGGATTACTTGGTCTGTGTAACATGATAGTTTCACTGAATTTTCTGAGCATGGGGTAGACCTAAGATCATCATCACAAGTATTGATTCAGAAAAAACTACTTCCCACTGAAGAGCACAGCCATAGTTATGTGACTCCCAGGCTTGCTATGTTGTCTTGCTTAGTGAAAATACACAAAAACTACTTTGATTTACACGCCATGACTGAAGGAGCTCCATTGATGAAACTGTAGTTTTTGGACAAAAAGGAAATGATCTCTTGCTGAAACATTATACAAAGAAATTTCAGCATTGTTGGCTTTGCTAGAAAATTCCCCATGGCATTGGCTTTGGACAGCAGAGATTATCAGAACCCTGGCTTAAAACCTCATTGCTGTAAACTGGCTTTTACTAAAATCTCCAGCTTACCAGGAATAGAAGAACCCAATAGCTGCTGTTGCATTTCAGTCCTTTATAGTGTTCCCAGTGTGTCTTGAGTTGTGTGCTGCCTTTGTCCTATCCAGGCTCAAAGACATCAAAACAGACCAAATGTTTCTGAAGTTGAAAAATAATAAACTTCTGGTCCAGGTGGAACCCCTTTTTTTCTTTTTTTTTTTTTCAGGACACCAAACAGATCTGAGTGTTACATCCGGCCTTAAATGCTCTGTTTTAGCTTTACACTTTTGAACTAAAATCTTTCTCTTACCCTGACTGATGTCAGCTGAAAGAAAGTTCCAAGTAAAACGCCCTTTACAGTGCTATTTTAGGGCTGGGGCCATTCTTTCTCTCTTCTCTTAGTCTTTCCATTTTCCTGATGCAATCCTCAGTCTGGCCTTGGGCTCACCTCACAGACATTAAAAAACAAAACCAAAACCAAGTAAAACCAGAGGGACCCTTCAAACCTCAAAATTTTGCTTTCAGAATAGGCTCAGAACCTAGTGATTAGCTTCCTCTGAAATAGCTTTTCTGACTCCAAAGCTTAGAAAAGTTGGAATCATCAAAAGGCCTGGTGGCAGATATATTTTTTTTTTCATTAAGTCAATCTGGCAACGGAGAAGTCTAAAAAAGAAACACTGCAGAGAGAGGAAGTAGCTCAGTAAGGCTTGGCAAATACCTTCAAAGAACAACTATTCTTCCAAGTTTGATTGCTACAGCCACAAGCAAACATATATTAGCATATTGCTTTATCTAGGATTCTTCTGATGAGCAGAGGGGATACTTAAGGGGTACTATCCTACCAAAATGACTCAGTTATTTTTGCAGCAATTAATCTTCCACTTTTGATTTTACATTACTTTACAGTTGGCCTCACCACTGCTCCAGAAGGTCAGATTGCTTGTCCAAGGTCACTAAATGACTCAGTAGATTAAGTGAAAACTGAACTCAGAGGACCACCCTGCTTTCTAGCTTTTGTTTTAGAGATTCAACCTACACAATTTCTCTGGTATTCCATACATTCCATTAATCCCACTGGCTATCAGCCATAAAGATATTGCAGAAGCATTCAATACATGTGAATGTGCACAGTGATATATAATTTCAAGCTGATGGAAAATACATTGGACAAGCACAATTTAGTTCCTCTGCATTAAAAACGTCCTTTAGGCCCATGGCTCAAAAATAAAAGAACACGAGAATCCTATTTGTGGCTTTCCTTGCATTTGTTAAGATGAATAAGATGAATCTTTCATCATATTTCACTCTTGCACTAACCACACATATATAAAATCCCATGTTTTTGTACCCAACTTCTCAACTTACTCCTATCTGAAAATTAAATTGGTGGCTTGACTGTTATGGCTACTCTCCTGTTGATATCCTCTGGATGCAGAATAGATAAATTCCAAAGTTCAGGATAAGGATTTGTTTACAGCTGTCTTGTGCAAAAACAGAGAGCTAGAGATGTGCTGTAGCTCTCAGTCCACCAACAGAGCAAGCAAGACAAACTTTCATTTAAGAACTTGTTCTCTAGCCAGTTGTGAAAGTCTTGTAAAAGTAAGAAATTACCTCATCCTAAAGCACATATTATTCTAAAGAAATTAGATTGGAAATGGAAGGGATAAGAAGCATCTAGGTGTTATTACATGTCATTAAGGAACAACAGTAGTAACTGACTCTTGTGAACCTGTGTAACAGGGTAAAGCCCAATACTGCTGTAGCAAGGTCTGCAAGGATGTCCCAGAACACTGTGAGGCTGTCAACTAGCAACAAAATGACCTTGCTATCATTTCTTTCTTTATGACAGCATCCTTTGACTTCTTAATGGAATTACTAAGTGTCTCCCTGACCTGCCAGTTTGCATAGACTCTCAAAACAGTAATTATATCATTTGAATTAAAGAAACCTGTCTCCTGTATGTTTCACTCCACATATCCCTCTGCAAAATCAAGTGCAACGTAATTAGCAAGACTCTTTCTTTTGGAAAATGTGGTGAGGTTCTCCCAAGATTGGGCCTTCCACTGCCATTTCCAATATTTCAAGCCTTTTGGCTTTGTGTTCTGTGTGAGTTCCTGGAAAAGGTACAGGTCAGTTCAGATGTTTTCTGAGCCAGTTTTCTGATTAATTTCCTTCTGTAAGATATACATGGTGAGTTGGCAAGGAAAACAGTACAAAAAGCATTTCAAACATTTTGAAGGGAATGAAAGTGGTTACCTGTTAGCCAGAAAAGGGAGTCTATATAAAGTTGCATGAGTCCTCTACATAGGATCACAGAATGTCTTGAGTTGGAAGGGACCTTAAAGATCATCTAGTTCCAACACCCTGCTATGGACAGGGACAACTCCCACTAGACTAGGTTGCTCAGACCCTCATGCAGCTTCGTCTTAAAAATTTCCAGGGATGAGGCATTCACAACTCCTCTGGGCAAACCATTTCAGTGTCTCACCACCCCCAGAGCAAAGAACTTCTTCCTAACGTCTAATCTGACAATACATCTATACAAATGAAAGAGATGAGATGCCAGTAGATGGTGGTCAGGATTGGTAGCAGAGTTCCCAAGTTTTATAGTACCATTAATATGTGTGTAAGTTGTTTTCTTTGATTTATGTCAGCTATTACTGTATAGCATGCCCTCTTGGAAACTCTATTGCACCCCACATCTCCATGAAGAAACACTGCCACTTTCTCTTCATTGAAAATCTCTGTATATACCCCTCAGCTTAATTTATAAGTCAGATGTGCCTAGAGGGGCGTAGGCAAAGCTCCAGGGATGAACCAACTTGCAGAAAATTCTGCTGTTAAATTATATGATCTTACTTACTTATGGTTCAAAATACGTGTGCAGGAGTGCTGTGGGAATGTGGTATACAGTGAAAGTTCCACTGTCAAAAGTGCATAGGAACTTGTGTGGATCTACCAGGCAGCACTACATCCTTCACAGCTCTTCCCATGAGTCAGAGTACAGCTTAGCATGTGATGTCAGTCAATTACAGAGAGCAAACTTGAGTGTAGTTACTGTCATGGAGCCCTGGTTAGGAATTCATCAAGTAGGGGCAAAACCCCCATCTTCAGTACTATGGATCCCAGTTCTCTGTTCCATTCATTGGTTCTGCCCCTTTCTACCTCTTCTGTCTTTTTCAGCAGCTAGGTGCCTTGGGAGACTCTTGTGTGATCATCTGCTTGGTACAAACATTTCTTTTTAAGTGGAGCCAGTTACAAGATCAAAACGTGAATTACAGTCATTTTCTTGAACACATGAAAGTGAAAACAACTCTTGCTTAGAGATGCTCTTTCCAGAAGATCTAAGAAAGAGCCTGTTAGAAATAGCATGGCTGAACTACAGTCATGTTAAAAGAGCTAGGCTTACCTCCATGTAGAGGTTTCCAGGTTTACTGTGAAGAAGTACAGCACTATATATCCATTCATGGCTTTACTTGACTTGTTTAGGTTTTATTTCTTGGTAGCTCTGGAAAAATGTTTTAGTAGCCAAAAAAATCTGTACTTAATTAGACACACAAAACCAGCAGACAGGAAGTCTATTTCCTCACAGAGATACTGTGGTTTATATATTCTGCCCTAATATGAACAATTCTACTATTATTTTTTCATGTCCCTCTTGTTTAAGACGCTCTGAGTAACATGAAGGATCTTTTTTTGCGCACCAATCATGAAAGACTTGTCAAGACATAGGCATGCTAGAAGTTTCAGTATTGGATGGTTTTTAATTGCATTTGAAAAAAAGTTTCTGTCTGATTTTATTTTATAGAAGTTTACCTTATTTAAAAGTATTTTAATGTAACCATGGATATGTGTGCAGGCTTAGGGGCAAAATCTGATAATGAGTCTATACCAGTGTTCTCACCGTAAATTTCATCAGTGTTCTAAGTCATGGGTTAATTTCCTTAGTATTTGAGATTAGTCCAAATATCCAGTGATTGTTTAGGACAAGAGCTCTATGTTCATGAAGTATCTCATAGAAAGGGCCATCAGTGAGCTATTGTAACAGAATCTCTGATGAATAATAATAATATCTGCAGCCAAAAAAGGAGGTGAGATCTTATAGAGGGTGTTGATTTTCCTCTTTAAATTTAGAAGTTGTGTGTGAAAAGTAAAATTTTTACCCAAAAAAGTGTTTTAAGTTACCTTAAGACTCTAAGCAAATGTCAAAAAAATATCTGAATTTCTCTATTGCTTTTGATTCTGCTCAGAAAGTACACAGATCTTAGTGATGTGTGGTCATACAATACTTACCCCCTCCAAGCAAAAGAAGAAATTGTTGTGGGTTAGAAACAAGCACTATTTCTTAAATATTAAATTGAAATTAAAGTATGCAGCATGACTTACATGGCATGGTAGCTACAAATAACACACTCTCACTGTGCTAGTAGTCCAATTTTTTTTTTTGAGGTGGGGTGGGTGGGGCTTTTTTTGGATTTAATGTTGGCTCACCCCTATCTCCCCCCACCTCATTTAGGTTTGTTTTCCTTAGGCTAATTATTAGAATATAATTTGTTATGTCTTTGAATATTTCAAATGTTTATTTTTTAACTCCTTTCTTGTGATTTCACAGACTTTCCCATGCTACCGTGAAGGTTTCTTCCAACATTTGTTCTACTTTTTCTCCTCACTCTACCCTAGCATTATGTCTCTGTTACTATATCACTCCAGTCTTTATTTTTCTGATTTCACTCTTCCTCTAAAAGAGCTGAGATAGAGCAAGTAGTATCTTCCATGATCATCATGAAGAGAAAACAGGACTAAAAAAATATTGAAGATGAGGCCAGTGTTGGCAGTGCTGGAACAGGAACTCTTGAAAATCTGATCCATGCCAGGAGATGTGGAAACCAAGATGAGTCTCTTACTTGGATATCATCCTACTCCATCACTACTATAAAAACATCTGAACTAGACCTGGAGTTAAAAATAAAAGCTCTGAAATCACAGCACTGCATTGCTTATATTGCTTCTTAAGAACAATCTCCTTCCTCAAACTAAAATCACCTATTCAATATTTCCTATCTGAAAATGCAGCCTTAGCTATGTCCAAAGCGAGTCCTCTAGAGCGCATGGGACCTCTCTATATATCCTCCGTCCAAATGCACAAATACATTCATTTGCCAACTGACATTGGCTGGCTGTGAGGCAGCCATATGGCTGGAAAACAGCCAGGGCCCCGGCAAGGCCTGTTTTCAAGGCTCTTCTGTAAGTCATCCTTTCATTGGAGTAGTCAGTAAGACAAGAACACAAATAATTAGTGAAAGAGATACTGTCTTGTATCTCCTTTCATCTTACATTTGCCTGATGTGGCCAATGGGAGATGTCTACTTGATATGGAGTAGAAAGGATGTGTATGTGGAAGAGTTCTGGTCTCTCAGTGATTCTTGTTCAGATCCATTTGGGTTAGGTGCCATAAATTCTCAGACAGACTTATTCATCTTAATATATATTTCTTCAGGAAGGAAAAAAAATAGTTAAGCCCATTTACTAGGTTACATTCATGTCCATGAGTAATGGCAACTGATGAACTTCAGAAGAAAGTTAAGTCCTCACTTATTAATGGTGAGCTAGACCTCTGCAAGGCAGCAGATAGTCTAGCAATATTTAGTCTGAGTAACCCCCTCTTTCTGTACTTTTTTTAGATCCAATGTGAGGCATGTCTGAGGAGACTTCAACTGCTACAAAAGTATTTAAATTTTCTTAACGTCTCCATTTTTCACCATCTTTCTTTTACAGAAAAAGAGCTAACACTTATCGGTGACATATGAAAATATAATCACTACTCTGCCTGACCACCCTAGATCCCTCAGTGCTCTTTTATCATCAGTGAAGGAAAGATTGGAGAAAGATAGAACTTTTAAACATGTTGTTTTGGACAAAGAAGGAAAAAATATAGCCATCAATATAGCAATGGTCTCTACAGTCCTTTAGTTGATGAAGACAGCACAGACGAATGATGCTTTTCTCCAAAAAGAAGCGTACTCTAAGTAATCACTCAAGATTATTTTGTCACAGTGTATTGCAAGCTGCTCTGAGAGACCTACCTCTGTGGTATGTCTAAATTCTAGCATATTCTTTGCCACAGGCAAGATAAGTGACATGAAAAAAACAGACCCAGTGGTAACATTATTGGAAAGCAGATTCCTGTTCAAACAAGCTGCAGATTAATAAGATAGATTTCTAGTGACTAGACTCATCCCTGGCTTTTGTCTTCCTTCAGCATAAAATAGAAGACAGATAGTTTGATAGAGGAAAGTCTGGCAAAGGTAAATGGTAATGATGGAGCAAAAGAGTCATAACATTCTCCTGACAAAGCCCGGATGCCTGAATGCTGAAATACAGAGGAATGTTGATTAAGGTGACTGTCAAACTTCCCATAGGCTGCCAGCAGTAGATAGAGTATCCTCCCAAAAGTATATAATGAAGTCAGTTCAGATCTTTCTTTTCTCAGCACAAACTTCTCTAAAACGCAATTTTCTCTCTCATAGAGAGACGTTCTGTTTTAAGTCCCTTTTGCTAGGCTGTGTGAATGTTACCTGCTTCCCCATGTTTTGCAAAGCAAAAGGCATGCTACTCATTGTGAATGTTTCTTAAGGCTAAAGTTTTTGTTAGCAACTTCCACATTTCACAGTCATCTGGGAAATCGAAACCTATCTTTTAATGAAAATGTCATTCTTTGTCTTTACAATTTATTAAAAAATTACAAACTCTCTGTGTCTGTGCTTCATGATTATCTGACGAAGTGCATTGTACCTATTTTAAATAAGCAGTAGATTGCTTCTTTCTGATTAAATATAATATAGAGTAATTGCAGGAATGCAGACTACGCCATTGTCTTTCCTAAGCACATCTTCAAGTACAGAGGTAAAGCATTAAAAGATGCAAAGCATTGGATTTGCAAAGCCAAATTGTTGTCCAATTTTTACAGCTAAGAAGAAAAGAAATTTAAATATTATTAATGCATTTTTCTGGAGAAAACGAAACGTACGTTTAATATTGGATGGAGTACCAAAACAGTGTAGGAAGAGATAATGATCTAGTAATGCAGAATCCATTTTTAGTGGAAAAACTAATATACTTGGAACATCTTGATTTGATCTTTGGATGACATATCAGGTAAACTTTTTTTTTTTCTTGTTGATATACATTTGTAATGTGAGGGGTAGGATATTTCCCTAGACAAGTCATTTATATGTGCATAAGAGCCCTCCTGTGCCAGAGATTAGACTGACTCAGCACTAATATGGATTTAAAAAGATGTTTCTTCTTTGCCCTGTAGTAGCCATTTTCTTTCTAAAACTGTCAATCCTGTTACAATGTGGTAACTATTTTAATACATGCAATTATCAAAGGAGACAAATACCAAGAATACTCCTTTCAGGCTGACTAGCAAGCAGGGTATCCCTCATTAAGTGACCTGTTACAGATATAAACCAATACGACTAGTTGCTTAACATTAAGCAGAAGCACAAAATAGAAGGAGTTAGCTTTTTATGTAGAACCTTTGAGTTCATATTTGAATCCTGTTTGTAAGAGCTACAACAAATGATGTTGCTTCTGTGTGTGAGGATCACATCATAATTTAAGAAGGCTGCAGATGAATCTATAACTTCCTCTCCTAGATTCCTTAAGTATTATTTGATTTCGGGAAAACAAGACTCCTGTCCTGCAAATATTTATATCTTTGCATATACAACTGAGTTGCTAGATCTGGGATCAGGTAACATAAATGAATCAATTCATGTGCTTAAAGCTGAGAACATGCAGGATTATTTACAGATCCATAGTCTAAGATATCAGTGTTAAGTGGCGTAATTACCCAAAAATTCAGAGATACGCTGGGGAGTACAAAAGGGACCAAGGTACCTAACTTTCACTGAGTCAAAGCATTGGAATGCCTTTAAAAATGTAGTGGTAAAGAGAAACTCCCTGATGGTGTTTTATTCACACTGAGGCATACCTTATTTGCAACCATTCCCTTGATTTCTCAATATCAGAGTTATAGAACATAACCTAGAGAGGTCACATGGATTTCTCCTCAGCACATCAGAAGAGAAAGAAACAGGAACAAGATATTGTGCCCCTTGACCTAAATGTTAACCTCTACAAGAACATCTCTACTGGACAAATTCTCTTATATTATTCTAATTGGCCAGTATTGGAGATTTTGGTAGTTTAGGTTCAGGAAAGTGCTTAAGCAAGTACACATTTCCCAAAATTCTTGGGCATGCAGTTTTTAAATTTTAAGGGAAAAAAAACCAAACCAACTAGCATTTCTAATACACAAGTCTGTATGAGTAGTATTTCTGTTTCTAATATTGGATGAAACCAGGAAGCATGGAAGCTTGCAAAAATACAGATCAATGAGAGAAATGTGGAAATGATCTCACAGGAGAACTAAGGCTATGCTCAAACCTCATGACGATTGGTTGATACTCAAATTACGAAGTGTAATGCACATGTGGCTCTCAGGATTTTTTTCCCCTGGAGTGAAAATAGTAGTGCATTTAAAGGACAGTTGTAAATTTTGATGACATATGAAGAAAAAGCTTTTGACTTCAATAAAAACTGAGCAACTTTGTACAAGGTATATCTTAAAATGGTACCAGTTTCACAAGAGGTTTATCATTGGGCCTTAGCTTGCAATCACCAGCATGGCTTTCTTTTCAGATATGGATCTGGTAGCTTACAAATATGTTTGATAAGGTAAGAGGTAAGCTAATCTGTGAAAAGAAGAGGAATAGAAAACAGGTCATAAAATAAAAGGAAAACACCATCCGAAACAGATTTAAGTATATGCAAGTTACAACGGGTTCCCTTAGGCACATATAACTCATATGCTTACAAGAAAAGATAACTTAAGCTGATGTTCAATTTGCCAGTTTATTGCAAGAGTGTTATTTTGACTGGTATTAGACAGTCTTGACTGATGACCTCTCTAATTTGTTTGGTGAAAACACTTTCTTTCAACATCAGATATTTATGTTTTTTTAACCATCTATTTATTTGAGAGAAAAGTCTATTGTGGCCTGTGCAGATAATCACGCTTTTTAATTGTGTTAAGGTTTTTCTGCATCTGCTAGACAATGCAGGAGAGCATTTGATGATGAGAGCATTGATCAACCTTGAATGCAACATAATCTGGTTCCCAGGCTTGGTTCTAAAGGGTTTTTGGCTCTCTTTTCAAACATTATCTGCCAAAAAGCAATTACTAGGGAGCTGTAAAAAAATTCACTTGCTTCTTTAATGTATTAGGAATCTGAGCATGCTGACTCCTGCTTCTTATCAGTTAAATATATGTAGTGATACCACAAAAAGAAACCGTGAATACTGCAATTCTAGATCATTAGAAGTCATCATATAGGGAACACCTATAGAAGCAAATGGTGCCAAACAAACAGCCAAGGCTGTTCATTGACTCTGGATTTAATAACTACCTTATTTATATCCCACATGATAAAAAAAATTAAAAAATATAATTGAAATGGATTATGTAGAACATGAGGAATGGAATAATTAATGGAATCATTAAAAAAGAAAAGTCTGGTTTGCCTATAAGCTCTTTGTTTGAGACTGGTTGATTCAATGGTAACAATGGAACACCATTAGTGTCCAAATCTTTTTTTTGTTTTACATTTGTATATGATGTTAGTGTACAGGTCTCTGTAGAGGGAACTTTTTAATATATGACAACATTAGATGATATTTTTTTCTATCTTACTTGTAGTCAACAAGGGGTCTGCTCAGCTTGCTCTAAATTTTTATTGCAGAGTGCCTCTCTCAGCAGCTGTCTTGCATCAGGGCAACCCAGAATATGTACACTGTCACTCATATAATCATAGAATCACTTAGGTTGGAAAAAACATTAAGATCATTGAGACCAACTGTTAATTCAGCACTACCAAGTCCACCACTAAACCACATCCTAAGCACCACGTCTACCAGTCTTTTAAATACCTCCAGAGCTGTTGACACCACCACTTCCCTGGGCAGCCTGCTCAAGGGCTTGACAGCCCTTTCAGCAACGAAATTTTTCCTGATGTCCAATCTAAATCTCCCCTGGCAAAACCTGAGGCTATTTCAGACAGAGCACTGGAACAGGCTGCCCAGAGAGGCTGTTCAGTCTCCTTCTATGGAGACTTTCAAAACCCGCCTGGACGTGTTCCTGTGTGATGTACTCTAGGCAATCCTGCTCTGGCAGAAGGGTTGGACCAGACGATTTTTAGAGGTCCCTTCCAACCCCTAGCATTCTGTGATTCTGTGATTCTTGTCCTATCATCTGTTACTTGGAAGATGAGACCAATCCCCACCTTGCTACAACCTCCTTTCAGGTAGCTGTAAAGAGTGATACGGTTTCCCTTCAGGCTTCTTTTCTCTAGGCTAAACAATCCCAGTTCCCTCAGCCATTCCTCAGAAGATTTGTGCTCTAGATCCTTCATCAGCCTGACTGCATTTGGACACAGTCCAGCACCTCAATATCCTTCTTGTAGTAAGTGGCCCAAACATGAACCCAGTATTCTAGGTGCAGCCTCTTCGGTGCCAAGTGCAGGGGGATGATCACTGCTCTAGTCCTGCTGGCCACACTATTTCTGATACAAGCCAGGACAGTATTAGTCTTCTTGGCAACCTGGGCACACTGCTGGCTCATACTCAGTTGGCTGCCAATCAGAATCCCTGGGTCCATTTCTACTGGGTAGCTTTCCAGTCACTCTTCCCCAAGCCTGTAGTGTTGCCTGGGGTTGTTGTGACCCAAGTGCAGGACCTGGCACTTGGTCTTGATAAGCTTCATACCACTGGGCTCGGCCCATTGATCCAGCCTGTCCAGATCCCTTTGTAGAGCCTCCCTACCCTCAAGCAGATCAACACTCCTGCCCAACTTAGTGCCGTCTGCAAACTTACTGAGGGTGCTCCCAATTCCCTCATCCAGACCATCAATAAAGATAGTAAAGAGAACAGGATTTAATACTAAGCCCTGGAGAACAACACTTGTGACCACCTGCCAGCTGGATTGAACTCCATTCGACACCTATGGACCCTTTGGGTCCAGCCAGCCAGTCAGTTTTTTGCCTGGTGAAGTGTACACCCATTCAAGTCATAAGCAGCCAGTTTCTCCAGGAGAATGCTGTGGGAAATGGTGTCAAAGATTTTACTAAAGTCCAGGTAGACAACATCCACAGCCTTTCCCACTAAGCAGGTCACTTTGTCATGCTCTGCCCCATGACTTTAAAACTCTCTGAGACTATCTGTGTGTCAAAGCAGGGCAGGAAGGTGATGTCCTGACTTCCATACTTTATATTGTCTGTGTTTTCCAGATGAAAGGAATTTTTGTGTCCCTGACTGTCAGTGGGACATCTTTTGTCAGTACTAATTAGCCTTGGAAACAATGGAAAGTATACAGTATGTTAAGACTTGCACAGGTATCTGATGCAATCTAAATGTGAGACAGTCCTGTTGCATTACCTAATATGTCTAAATGAATGTCCCATAACACATATTTTTATGCTGGGGAACTGCTGATTGCAGTAACTGTTCATTACATACACCTATATGTCTCCAGGTGATAATCCAGCAACTGAAGAACTTTTTAAACTGACAAATTTAATATGTGTCATTCTTATTTAAGGGCACCAAGAATATTGAGTGGCATTCCAACAAAGGAAGACTTGCCATGAAGTTCAAAGGGTGAACTTTTGCAGAGTGGGTCTGAACCTTGCACTGTCAAGATCCTTTACTTTGCAGAAGTGCTCATACAGGTTTTAGCCTAAATAAGAACCAAATCTTTATTTTGAGTACCAGCTGAGAAGGGCACAAGATTTTTGACAACCTAAAATAAAAGTAATCAAAGTATGTTACACAATTTTAACAGTTTTCTTAGTTATTTTGTTTTATTTGATGGATATAACAGATTTTTAAAAAATGTAGAGATACATGACTGTGCAATGAAATACTTGAAACATGCGCTGACCTTTTATTAATTTGCTTATTAAAGATCTACATTTTGTAATGTTCATACCTGTAATCAGCATTTCACTTTTTGTTGTAGATAGAATATTAAAAAAAAAAAACAAAACAAATTAGGTATTTAAGTATGGAGACAAAAAAAGCAGAGAAAGTAGTGTGTGTGCACATTACAATTATATTATCAAGGCTTTCTGTAATGTTATTATAGGCTGTTCCAAGTAACCATGTATGAAAACAAACCACACTGATTCCAAACCCCAAAATGAGAGAAGTTAGGGAAATATAATCAGTGCAGCTGTGGCAACAATACTATTGTTAAAGTACAGGGAAATTTCATAAACAGTGAGTAAGAAGTCAAGAAGGAAATAGTTGTAGACAAAATCATTTCTAGAAAACATGAAAGCAATTCTTTTTTTCCCATCCCATCCCCTCTCCACCCTGTGAAAAGATTATCCATGGAAGGGGAAAAAAGGGTGAGGTTGTGGGTGGTGTCCTACATAAGGCCATAACACACAAAAAATATGTGTGTGTTTTCTCTTGGAAGAAGATGAGGAAAATAAAAATGACCCTGAAATTTCTTTTGGAACAGATACTGTACTTTCAGGTGCCATCTGCAGCCCATGCATTGTATGAACTACGTCTACGTTAAAACAAGAATAAAAGAGATAAAGGACACTTGACAATCCATCGTAGCCATTGCTTGCAGCATGACAGATGTTCCCAAGCTGTTTTTCAACTGCTTAACTATAAGAACTAGTGTCACTTCAGTTTCTGTGCCAACAATGCGTAACACAGGGCTACAAATATTTCAACAAAGGCCAATTTATCCTGCTTCTTATTAACAGCTACAGTCAAAAAAAGAAATGCCACTGAGTCATTAGCAGTGCTTTGCAGTGGTTTTCATTCATTTTGCTTTGGCATTATGTTTAGAACTTTAGTGGCATTGCTCCTGCTTGATAGCAGAAGAATCACTCAAAGTCTGATTTCCCTGATAAATACCATTTCAAAAGAAATTGATGGTACAACTCCTCCTAGCATAAGAGGGGCTGGGCTTTAACCTACACATTTTAAACTGCTTCCATGAGACATTCAACGATATGATAAATAAAACCAAAAGAGATGAAACTTGTCTAGTGTATCATCCAAATTTACAAAAATAAAAAATAATTTTCCTTCTGCAGGGAAATTTACTTAATACGAACTGAAAACATATGAAATGTGACAACAGATGTTTCCTGGTATGACCAAAACTACAAGTATATGAAAAGAGGTTCCCAGTCTAGCCAACTTTCATCTTACAGTTTTTAACAGGGTTTGGATCATGTACTTCTGTTTAAAGCATTCTAGATTTAGTTTGGGAGTATGGTATTGCTGCTGTTCTCTGACAAGATGAAAGAGATATTTTAACCATTTCTTTCGAGGTTTAGGTTTTACTAAGCAGCAGTATAACATTCACGTTTTGGAAAAAAAGTCTTCTTGTGAACTGTCAGGAGACATAATATGACTTGCTGGTAATTATTTCCATGTTGTAAGTTATTGCCTTTTGAAATTTGCTTAGAATATATGTATTTGGTGCAGTTAGGAAAGTTTATTGAGCAAATGTGCATACTGATGAGTGACAATGAAATCTAGAAAGGAAGAACTGTGACTGTTTCTTCAGATCACTTTGATACGATGCTGGTATTCCAGGTCAGATCCTTGAGCTGAGATGTCCAATGTCATTTCAATCCTGAAAGTTGAAAGGTTGAATGAACTTAATCCTGTAGACAATAAGAGGTATTCTCCATGAAGATTACTATATCTCTTAGCAATAAAGATCATCCTATCAATTCTTATTTGTATCTTATCTTTTGTAGAATAGTCACATTCCCTTCTCCTCCAGTCAATCTGCAAACTCCAATAAAATAATTTCAGCCCTTTGTTATTGTGCTTTCTCTCTACTACCTTCAGTATGCTCTCTGTCTTCCCCCTGCCAAAAATATTTCCTGTCCCCCAGACACATAAAACTGGCAGCAAAGAGGTCAGCTGTGAGAGGATTTCCATGGAATCAATTAAAGCTTTCTGGCAGCAGGGAGGCAGACTCTGTGGGATGTGATGGGACTCAC
The DNA here is from genome assembly GCA_013396935.1 of Baryphthengus martii. Taxonomy (NCBI): domain Eukaryota; kingdom Metazoa; phylum Chordata; class Aves; order Coraciiformes; family Momotidae; genus Baryphthengus; species Baryphthengus martii. The sequence continues at coordinate 130,529 of VWZK01008368.1, read as the reverse complement.
TTCACACAGAGTTGTGACCTCATCCAGTCTCTAAAAGTGCTCTTTGACCTCCAGCGGAGCACCTCCATTGCTAGCGCTGCCCAGAACTTTTGAACACAGAGTTCCCAGACAGAGCAGGTGCGCAATGAGGGCTTTTTGCCTCCCTTTGGTAGCGGAAACTGTCTGGGGTTCAGAGGAATCTCAGAGCAACAATTAACACTACTAATTTTTTTCTGACATGAAAAAAGTGGCTTAGGGCCAGACATGGCATCAATACAGTTATTGCCAACTACTAAAACCAAATAAATCTACCACAATTTACTAACATTCCTGACTTTTTCTGAATTAGATTAGGACCTTTTGAGAGCTTTCAGAGAACATTCAGGCGAATTCAGCTGGATGAGGAACAAGAGTTGTTTCACTGACATAATTTATCTGGATTTTTAAAGCGCTTTTGACAGTATGCCTCACAAGAGGCTAGTAAGGAAATGAAGAAGTTGGGAGGTGTAGTTATGTTTTAATCGCAAAATGGCTAAAAGAAAACAGAACAGAATAAAGTGGTCAGTTTACAATATGGCAGTGGTTAGCAGCAGAAAACTGCAAGACTAACAGAACTTCCCTATATTTATCATTGTTCTGGAAAAGGTCTTAATCAGCATGGTGGCAAGATCTGACATGGAACTATTTTTTTTAACAAGTAACAGTTACTTAACTGAGCAGTTATTTAAGTTAGTTGAGACAAACCTAGGCAATTAGGCAGCACAATGGCAGAGGAAGTTCATGACGGAAAATTCAAAATAAGGTGTGTTGGAAGGATATTACTAATACATATTGTTGGATTTTGAATTAACAGTAACCACCCAAGAGTATGACCTGTGTGTCACCTTGGAGAGCTTAATAAAAACATCTGCTTTATGTGGAAAGGCAATCAAAAGCGAATGAAATGTTACCATGAATAAAGGGGTGGGGTCCTACAGAACCTGCTCTGGCCAAGACTGCCCAGGATGTACAGTGAATCAGTACACTTTCTCATTCGGCTGCGCAATTTCTAGGATGAGTTGGCTGCTCCCCTGGAGGAGAGGGAAGTGCTGAGTACCTTTGACATTGCTTTCCGTTCTCTGCCCCCAGCTTTCTCCAAAAGGCCTTCCTGTTGCTGAGAACCAGCTGTTCATAGACTTTTGCCATTTGAAAGGGACTAAGTTCACATAGCAAGCCCACTGAAATGTAGCCATTTAACGACATGCAGCATTTCAGAACAGATGAATAACACTAGATTCACTTATAGACAAAGAAACAAAAAAATCGGGTAATGAGGGGTAGTCAGATCCATTGTGTTGAAAATTGCTCTAAATTCAATGGTTAATGATCCCAATTACAGAGTCAAACATTTCTTTTGTTTTAATTCTCAAACAAAATCATAATTAAGCAGTAAATAGGCTCGAAAGCTGGGAATGCTTACTATTTTGTGATGAAGAAGAATTATTTACCACAGGGCAGCAGGGCTTACTAGTCTCTAAAAGCCTAAATTAAAAACATCAAGCACCCACAATACCCAGTTAATCAATAGGCTTTGTGTGTGGGAGTTCTTTGCACCTCCGTATAAAGGTGATCCCATAATGGCAAAACATTTAATTGTCTCTAACTTAGCACACTGTTATTCAGCGTGTAAAATCTCTGCAATAAAGGGAGATGGGATGGGGACTAGAAGGACTGATAGAACCAGTCCTGCTCAAACTTACAGCATGAGACAGAGATGAAACATTGAATATAGCTAAATGAGAATGCATTTTTATTCTTTATATAATCCACTTCACATCATAGTAGAAATTCTGCACATGTCTGGAAACAGATAAACCAGAATAGTGCTGAACTGTAGTAAAACAGGAAAGCAACAGATCAAAATGCATAGAGAAAAAAACTAAACCAAACAAAACCATACGCACCCTAAGATTATATATTTACAGATCTTGAGGGAAACAGAGGTGCACTGGAAAGAAAAGCAGTGGCCAGACTCTTTCATTTGTTGGTATTTGTGCTAGTTATATAGATCAGTGTCATGAATCTAGAGACACTAAGGGAGAGGGAAGGAGGATGTTTGAATGTGTTGAGAGGAGAATAACTGGGGTTAAGTTGTAAGAGCATGGAGGAGGGAGTAGAATTGAACTAGCCTTTGACAGGAAGGGAAAGACACTGGGAGATACTGGTGAGGTCTTGTCATAGGAGAAGAAGAAATTGGTAATAGCCATTCTTATCAACTTGGAACTGGAACTGCTTGAGGTCCAACTTCCACCAAAGTGCTTAGCAGAAAAGCTGGGCTTAGACATTTCAAGTTTGCTGCATGTAGACAAGCAAGAATGAGAGGAGAAAGAATTGCTGAACAACTGTCCAGTGACTATCAGCTGGGTCTTTCTGTAGCCATACAAGGAAACTGGTCTGGGATTAAAAAAACCCAAACTGGGGCAAGGCAAAGAGACTGGGAGTGGAAAGAGGAAACTGCAGAACGCAGTCTTGAGTGGAATCAGGAATTACCAGGCATCATGTTGTTACTTTGGTAGAAAAATGTATAATTTCTGGCTGTTCTGGTTCACCCAGACAACGGTTAGTCATCCAGTAATCAATTACTCTGTCCTATATAAGTAGGACAAAGCAGTACAGTGGATCTAGATTCCAACCCTGCTGACATTTCACATGCTGCCAGAATACAGTACTTTTTTCCCAGTTCATTTCTTTAAGAAGTAAAACATTACATGAGAATTATGCATTATAGTCATAAAGTCAAATGTTAACATTCATAAAAAGCTCAAACTAGAATTCTTTATGCAACCTTAATTTGGCCACGACATGTATAGTCATAATATCATCTTTAATTACATGGTTGAAGACTTATTTATACAAAAGATTCCAACTTTTTTTCAATATAATGAAGGAAACAGCTATAGCAGAAGTCCAAGTCAAAGGGAGTCACAAGGCAGAGAACACAGTATAACAGAAAGAATGTTTTCATGGCCGTCAGATACTAACCTAGAGGGTTCTCTTCTACACTCTATTACCTGCCATGTTATTACAGATAGCTGACTTAAACCAGTCTTTCCCAGATCATCAGTAATCATACTCTCCATTTTCCAGGTTTCTGCCCTTGAGTTATTTATAGAAGTGCTTAAAGCTCAGGACCATATTTGACATGCATGGAAACTGTGCTTTGAGTGCACTAAGCAGTAGATAATTCTTTACATTCTAAAAAGATTACTGTTAGGTAAGATGTGACCCACACAATGAGTGAAAAATTTTGACCTTGAAATCTTTGTGCTTCTATTCTCTACCTATAATACTGTGTTCCCTGAGATCGTTTTGTGAAAATAATATCACAAATATTTGTGAAGCATTCATAACTGTAGACATGAATATTAAAAAAAAAGCCAGAGAGAAACAGGCAATTTGGTTTTTATGTCATGGATTCAATAGGTTGCAATAAACAGGGAATGAAATCACATAGCAAAAAAAACCCCTATTATAGATTCTCCATGCCTGTTCATAAACCAAAGACTGTCCACCCAGTGTACTTAGTGAGACAGATATTCCCCTGGAGAAAATAAAAACCAATATGGTCCTTAATCCCATGACCTCAGTGAATATACAAAAGGTGACTCAAAGTTCTGACAGTCCCTTGGTTTGAGTACTTTATGATTTTGCAATCCTACATGATCTTTTAAGCCTTCTAACTCAATTTTATATGCGTGAGATATATGTAATAATTGATTTTTTAAAAATGAGCAATGAACACTTGCAGCTGAGTGATCTGATTAACTATCACGCTATTATTTGCATTCCATTTTTTCATTAAAATCACAGCAAAGCTTGTGGCAAAGAAAATTCCCAAAGAGCTCCTTGAGCCTTTTCAGTCCCTTTATTTGCATGAGTGTAGGACAGAAATTGCACTAGTTTCATCAATCTGAGAATGAATTGTGACTGTACGTCTATATACAGACAAGACTTTTCAAAGTTTCACTGACTTTCAGATTACACAACAGTTGTGAACTCTGCTTTTGAACTGTTCTTTTCTCTCCTAATTTACTTTTCCCAGAATGTCTTGTGTGAAATTCACTTCCTTCCCCTTAAGGCACTGTGATGGGGGACTACACTGGAGATCTGCATTGTCATCCTTCCTGTTCACTGTGTATTTGAGACTGTTTGGTGAGTGGAAGTAGTAGGATCCAGGTATTGTTTCTAGGATGTTATCACAATTTTATCACTCCTCTAACAATCAGTCCACAACTGGCGTGTCAAACGTCTGGGGAAACAGCAAAAGGATGAAATCTTCCTGATTCATCCAGTGCAATTGGAATTAAACTGATGGTATGGCTGAGCATAGAAACTGAATTGTAAAACCACTAAATCCTTCATTGTTTCACTATTTCTTACACATATTTGCAAATCTGTGGTTATGTTAGATACCAGCTGTTCTCTGATAATGTAGAAGAAGCCACCAAAAGTGCTTGAAACATTACCTTTCACCATGAAATGTGCTGGTAGGATCCTTGCTTTCATACTTCAGGACAGGATTACTTCAAAATGAACTATACGGGGTACAATCCAAAATCCCATAAAACACAAAATACTAAACGAATAGCTGCTGCTGTTAGCAGCTCTATATGCCCCTGGCGGTCCTTGCTGTGCAATGGTTCCAAATTGGAATATAAGAAGTAGGGTTTGGCTCTAAGGTGTTAGTAATGAGCCGTGAGTGCCTGGGTTCTTGTGGCCTGACTAAGCACATTGTCCCTTTGCACCGTCACCAAAGGATGTCTCAGTGGAAATAGCCTAACTAAATCCTTCTTGACTTGAAAGACAAGAAAGCTAGCCACAGACTATCCTCTGTTAGCATGCTTCAGCTTTGGAATATCTATTTTCCTGTTCTACTGACCCCCACTGTATGCTAGAAGTAGTATACAGCTGGCTGCCACAGGAGTGGAATTGCGAGGAAGATTTGGGAATTCACATTTATTTGTATTATATATGGCAGGGATAGTCAAAACTTCAGTTTTCCTCTTCTGCTTTTCTGTAAGTCTTATTAAACAGAAACGTTAAAGATACTGTGAAAAAGAAGACTTTTGGCCTGTGCCACTACATGAGCATCCTTGGGCAATGAAATGTGCAAAACCAGTTTCATATTGCAACCCTAGAGATTAAAAAAAAAAATATGCTAAAGAAATCCTTCTATCGAGAGAGAACATCATTGTAGCAATTTTATTTTTCAGTCATTTCTTCCTTCGGATCAATAAACCCCTGCATAGTTATGAGAACCTGCACTTGTGTTTTCATCACTCATGAGAAATGTAATAATTCCAAATTAATGTCTATAAAGCTGTTACATCCCTTCAACATCTGTTTCCAATATATATGAGAACTAGGTTTATCTTTGTTGTCTAGCACAGCCTAGCAGTTTTACTTAGGATTAAAATCTCAATTGAACATACCATTTTGCTGATCTGCTCTGAAATTTTGAACCAATACAATGAGGCTCTCCTGGAAATTATACGTCCTTATCTTACACACGTCTTTTTGAATTTAGTAAACTTCATTACACTGATCGACCAGATTACTTAATTATCATCCTTTTTATCCCTTTTTTTTTTCTGCTGTTGTCCTCTATTATGATTATAGGTTCAGAATCCATTTTATGGTAGCTGAGTAAGCTGTCTTAGCTATGTTTACTATAACACTATGAATCAGCCATTCTAACCCTGAGTTAACCCTGTACAAATACGTAAGTACAGATTTGTCACTTCCTCTAGAAGTACTTCAAAGTAAATAAGAAGGCTGGATGATCCAAGTTAAATTGAACAGGTTTGATCATGTAAATTTTTACACTACTGAGAGTTAAAAGAAAAAAAGCCACACTTTCGTCTGCAATACTGAGATTCTCATCGTACTGATGGTTACTATTTTTAAAAAAAAAAGTTCAAAAATTGCATTAATTTTAGTGCTATTTTTCTCTACCCAATAAACTTTTAAAATAATATATTCATATGGGTACAGTCTTCCTTTCCTATCCTAGCCTTTCTTTTTCTTTTTCTTACTAGCCACATTATCACAGTGTGTTTGTCAGATTGGCTGGGCTTGTGATCTCTATGGGACAAATAAGCAGAAAGGAAAGAGTGTCTGCTTCAAAATGACTTGTGCCTACCAACACAAATGTGTACCCAAGATTGAAAAGACAATTTATGTCATTTTTAAAAATCAGTCAAGGACAGTCAATGTATTAATTAATGTAAGTTGCATAAGTAGCACCAAAATGTAGATGATCAGAGACGAAAGGAGTAAGACTGAATTTGGCTTCACGTACTGTAACACACAGACATGATAACTTTTGTAACCACTTGGGCTATGTTCTGACAGCTTTTCCTAGTTTTTACTCACTCCTTGCTCAGGCAAAACTCCCACTAACTTCTCTCGATAGTATTTTTTTCTGCAAATATTTAACTTTATTATCTTTAGTTCGTCTTGTATGGACCACACAGAATATCACCTTACTCATTTAGCTTCAGGAGTCAGTGTATTTCATATTCGGAGACAGGCAGAACTGTTACACCCTATCATGAAAAAGGATTAGAAACTTTATTACACACATCACTACTTCTCTGTGCAATTTTGCACTTCTTTACTTAACACTGTTCTCTTTAAAATGGAGAACTGCTTTCGTTGTATGATTCTGACAAATAAGTATATAACCATATGATGGCAGTAATATGCTTAAATATGTGGATTCCAATATGCAATACATTTTAACTTGTCTAAAAAGAAAGATATGACTCAAAACAGTGTTCTGAAGAGTAAAACTTACATTAGTCAAATATCACTTTCAAATTGAAGCTTTACAAAGTAAAGATGGCTACAGTTTTAATTGCTAAGTACAGTTCTAATGACAGCGGTCATTAATTTCAAGACCATTTTTCCTCTTTACATGCAGAGATAAGCATTTAATATGAAAATCTACCTTACATGTATGCAGTCTCCAGGGATCTTCAGGAGAGTCATATGTATGCAGGAAAGGACTAATCATTTTATTGCTACAATACATGTACCAGATGATATGGAATTACCCATGCCCTTCCTCTTCCACAGTAACTGAAGGAAGATTATAATGTGCAACAGTACTAATCTAAGATGATGTAGAGTGAGAAGAGGCTGGAAATTTTAATAGAATTTACCCAGTTGATTTAGATTTCACTAAAATTCTTTTTTAATACCTCATGAAAGTGAATGAATACTAAATATAAGCCAGAATGGAAAGATATTTTACAAATGTGCCATGCTTGACAAATTCTTTACAATTATTTACCAGAGAATTCTTAAATTAAAGATGGTATGAAAAACAGTGGTATATAAAATCTATGGGGACATACAATCATGTCTATAAAGGTTTTTTCAGCTTGTGAAATATTTATCTTCTTCAGTAGCTGGATCATGGCTATCTAGCCTGTACACAAGAGAGAGATTTTAAGACCAAAAGTATGAAAAAGAAATTGAGATACTATCTGGCAGGATAAGGGGACACTGGAAACCTGTTCTCTTATCCCTCTGATAATAATTTATACTAAAATTGTTCCAGGGACAGTTTTGCTGAAAATTTAGTGAGCATGTCTTTCTATCCAGTGAATTTGAGCTTCTATAATTTCATGGAGGAAAAACGTTGTAGGGAAAGGAAGTGGCGTGCCTGTCACTTGGACAATATGTTATTCTTTAGATAGAGACAAGGCCAATCAAGGGAATGTCTAAATGAAACCTGGGCTTGCTCTACACTTTAGTTGACTAAAGGTTTGTGTGAATCAGAAGCTGAGGGGTCAATCCTCCTTATTACCTGCTGCATAACTCCAAATAGGCCTAAAGGGGCATAACAGTGTTTAAAAAACTTTAAGGAAATTGAGTTATACAACTTTACACCTCTTTCTTCTTTATTTTAACTTGCTCTCTCAACCTTTTTTGACCAATCCTTTACCAGTCTGTCGTATTATTAAACAAGGAAGAACATTATTTTAAAAAACAAACCGAAACAAAATAAAGAACACTTTCACTAATTTGTTTTCTAGATAGAGGAAAGAGGAAAATTTTAATCTGTAGATTAAACAGATTACAACAGATTTTAATAGTTTAAGAACATTACAGCACAATTTCTCATCCAGGGATCCTAAACATTTCTGGAAACTGCTTTGTATCTATTTGTGGTAGGAGATGCTATACAAAGAAGATGTAAGGTGTTTTACAAAAGGACAAATATCCATTTGGTCTGTATGGGTCTGTGAATTGAGAAAACCAAACACTTTTTATTTTTTAACAGATCATTTTGAGGATGTATCTGTATTGTCTATTTTTGTGTCATGAAAAAATGTAATTCATAAAGAAATGGAGAAGAAAAGGACTTTGTAGCTTACTAGATATATTTAAAATCCAAAAAAGTCCTGAAGACCATGGTGTGTCTAGTTCTTGACAAATATATTTTTCATGTATTTATCAGCAATTGAACATAGAGTATATATTGCATGCTAAAGATGTCTAGCTATTGATCAATAGGTTGCACCAAATGAAAAACATTAACATAACTTGATTTTCTTAAAAAGTATTGACTTTCAGAGAACCTAAATGATTTTCAGTGAACCTTTCAAGTTTAAGGATTCGTATAGGTTTTATAAACTAAAGTTTAGTATAATGTGAGTTTACAAGTAAACACAAAGTCAGTTAATTTCAGCGAAATTTCTCATTTCCTTAACCTTTTCCACATTAATGTTCTTTTATGTAAGAAATGGAGATACATCATATATTTCACCCCCTGCATTTCTCACACTACTTACTGATTTGATTCTGCAGATAAAGACCCTAATGAAAATGTGGAATTGTAGATCCATTCCTCAGTTATGCCTAAACCTCACCTAGCAGCATCCTCCCCATTTTTCAAGAGCCTTATCCCTTCATTTGAAAACTAAAGACAGCATTTTCTTAACTTACAGAATGTTCTGAAACTAGATCTTGATGATCAGATGCCACAATGATTAGCTTTCTAAATAAAAAAGAATCCCAATCTGTAATGTGCACCTAAGCAATTTTTCTGTTGTTATCTCAGTCCCATTTTATCCATATCTCCAAGCAACCAGCATGAGTAGACTCTGATCAACAAGTGCTTTATTAGAGAATACCATGCATCAAATAAAACTGGAAAAGGCAGGACTGGAGAATCTGCAAAGAACCCAAGTGATTAGACTGCAGCAAGGCTTGGCTTGCTCCCCTCCACAAGCTGTTCAGTCAGTCATTCTTGATCACCATTTAATACTCTCAGCTTCTCCAAATTCTTCACCTTTGTCCATTTAGAAATCACAAAATTGATATCTAGTCCATTGACACTGCTGGCCTTTGGATCAGGTCTCACATGTAAAGGAAATTTGTTTAAACAGATGCCAGTAGTACTCTCAGAACTGAGTAATACTTATATAAAAAGACAAAAAATTTCACTGACGTGTTACCAAATCTCCACTTCCACACTTAACTAAGACTTAATGGGTGCTTCCATGATATTCAAATTTTTCTTTTTGCGTCTTGACCTTTTCTCCTTAGAATATTACTTCTAATTTTCAGTCATTTACCATATGAGATAAAATCCACATAAAGTTCACACAAGACTCAGAGTTTCTGCTGCTTCTGTTTTCATTTTTTTAAGTTTATTTTTCTAAACCACATGTTACCTTATACCTTGCCAATGTAACTCATGTGGAAATAACGTATTAATTCAAACAATGTTTGTTTGGAGGAACTCTCTGATAGCTTTCAGCTGGCTAAACACACTTAGATAGCATCCTGTCGGTTTCTAAGTCAGAAGTGAAAGGCTGATATGCTTACCAAGTGACAGCTTTGATGCAATATCCCTACAACATACGAGTACTTACAGTCCTATATTACTAGTGATAGCTTTTTTTCAGGAGCCCTTCAAGTGCCAAAGTTCATGCAGTTCATGTTTATATTCAATTAAAACCTCAACTAAAATATTTGCAGACAAATGCAGCATTCTCAGGTTCTACGGAAGCAATTCAGACACATCTTCTACACAGATAACAGGGTGGGCTAAGTAGATAATTCTACGGCAAATTAGCTCTCCTGCTGTTTATTTTGGTAGAAAGTAGTTGCTAAAATTGTTTTCATGCATCTAGAATGAAATGTAACTTGATAACACACCCACTGAAAATATAAAACAGGTTCAGAAAAGGAAACTGCAATTTAGATTTGTTTTAAAGCCTTTCATAAACTGCCCAATTATTTTGTTTTCCAGGGGAAACAAAAAGCTACATATGCCATATGCACAACACAATGAAATTCAGTATGCTTCTAAAGTCAACTTGAAATCCTAGTAGTTAAATATAATGAATCATAACCATGTTTTGATAGTGTTCTTCTCTTTTACTGCTCCCTGAAAGACTTGTAGAAGCAATCAAGGGAAGTAATTACATACAAATGAATGTTAAATGCATTATGAATAACAGTATATCTTTTTAGTATAATACCCTTTTCCCTCCCTTTGAAAAAAAGCAAAGCTATTTTACTAGTGTTGCAGCAGCATATTTTATAACCTATTTAAATTAAGCTCAAACCCCCTAGAGTTTAGGTAGAGAATGGTCTAATAATATAAAATATCTTTATTATGGCACACCTACACATCAACTCTTTGCTTTTCTAACTGTCTACGAGAATAGCACTCCTTTAAATTAATTTATAAGGGAAATATACCTTATGGTAAATAAACATTTTAAAGTGTAGGTGGATATATTCATTATTACAGCACTATGTTATTTGCTGCTAAACCACTGATAGTTCAAGTTGATCAGAGCAACATAATTACTTGGTCACTAATTAATCATAATTAATGTTATCTGGGTTCCATACTGTTAAGACAAGCTAATTATAGAAAAGTAGCAGTTCTTGTATTATTAGCCACCACTTGTCTGTCTTACGAATGTCTTATCCTATTTGTAAGTCTTACACAGAAGAACATTTCTTGAAGGATTGTGGGCAGGGTATTTGCTTTCCTGTAAAGGAAAAGACATCTTTCAATTACCCAGTTCAAAAATAATTAAAAAAAAAAAAAAAGTACGTTATATTGTACATGAGTAGGAGAAACAATACAGAAGATAAGTAATTTGAAGAGTCTTCAGTTTCAGTGGAGTAAGATTATTACTAATTTCTGGAAATAGTATGCAATTTCTCACTAAAAAAAACCCCTGCCTTATGCCTTTGACAGTTATTTGGGAATGTCTATGGTATGACTATCATAACTTGATAATTCCCCTCCTTGCAAAGCCCTAATAAGAAGCCATGATTGCCACTGACAACATTTCACAATCAGACACTATCTGCACTTACACATGATTCATGAGGGTTTTCTTCTCTCATTTCATCTTTTGGTTCACATAACTGGCAGTGTTGATACAGTCTCATAATTTGTTTCAAAAGAATGTGCTTAATGAATGCCTTTAAAAAAAAAATAAATAAATTTTGTCTGAAGAGAAACTTCAGTCAAACCTCAGGATATTTATTGGAGAAAAGCCAAAACCAATCCACCCTAAACAAAATGGAATCTCTGAGAACAAAACCCTTCCCAAAGCTAAGAACAGGTTTGGTCCTGTGTTCCTGAAGCTGGATAGATTCTATCAGTACCACATAATTACTCCCGTGGTTTCCTACAATACCTGCTATAACAAAGCTATAGACCTGAAATGTGTCAGTGGACTTCAGCATGATAGTCATCTGCTATATAAAGGATGTTTTCTGTTAGTAGCCTCTGCTCTGAAGCATAAACTTTTCTGGTTCCTTTGGATACATCTGCACTGTCATGTTTGCACAGCCACAAGGTTAAAATTTAGTTCCTGTAACACCTTTATTATCTACATGTTAATGCATGTTCATACTCACCATTAGCATATGCCAGCTGCTCACTGGCAGAGAAATTATGCTGGAGAATGAACAAGAACAAAGGATTGAGATCTGATTTATGCTTCAGCTCCATTGTTACAGAAGGTAATGGGCATGGTTGAATTAAGTTGTCCTGGCTCCAGTCCTCCAAAAGTGTTTCATCTTGCCATGTCCTTCCACCATGACTCAGTATCAACATAATCTCAGTGTTCTACTGAAAATCTGTTAGGCATGAAACAGACCTGTTTCCTGAAAAAATATTTATATAATTACGTAGCTATTACGTGAAATGGGTGAGTAAACAACAATATTGAAGGGAACTATATGGGCCTAGAAGAAAAATAAAATTTCTGGAAATAGTTAAGGGAGAAAAAGCTATCTTCTAACAAATCTCTAACCATCATACAAAGAAGGCCACAGAAGAAATATGACTCTGATCTGGATGCAACAGGAGAATACAGCTTTTAAAAGAAGAATCTATACTTTTACATACGTGACCTCAACTAGCCCTGTAAGGACACATTGGCCTGTTCCATGATGCACAGACTGGATGTAATCTGTGTGATGTAATTCTTGAGCATCTGTCATTCACTTACATGACTGGAAGTGAAATAGGCAAGCTAGGCCACAGCCTCCACGACGCATTCAAGGTGTGAGACCACAGGGCATTGGCCCCTAACCTGCCAGCCAGAAGGTTGATTTTGGAGATCCCCTTGACACAGATGTGTATTTTATACATGCTTCAGTTACAGATTATTACTGAAGGTCTTGTAGATCAAATCTGCCTGACTACACAGGCATAATGTAGATGTTTGCAGTGGTGAGCACAGATGGAGGGTCTGTCATGAAAGGCGCAGCACATACGGAATAACTAGCAAGTCCAAGCTCCTACTGGAAAATTCTCTATTTGAGCCTAGGATGAGTCTAAAAATAAGCTACTGGGGCAGTCTGTGCACAGCTCCAGAGGTCATACCTTTGCAAATCTTTCCTATCTGAGAAGCACACAAAAGCATAGACATACTAGAAAGGTAACATAAAATAGAATAGGTATCATATTATAGAAAACAGGTATCTGAACAACTATCTGATGAAAATTCCTACCTTGCATAACTTTGCTAATTTCCTTCACATGTGCCTGAAAATGAATTTTGTATAATTCTAGTTAGAATATCCTTATTTAATATAAACCCCCACAAAGTAAACCTGAGTGAATAGAAAATGTACGTAGAAATGGAGATCACATTTTGCTTTATAAATAGGGGTTTAAATTACGTAGAAGAACATTTATAATAATGTTATCAGAATTCTAAAATGTACAAGCATGCTTATTAGTGTGATTAGCTTTATCCACACCACATTTGTGGAATGTGAAAAGTTAGGTGGTAGCAAGTCTTAAAGCCCATGGGGTCAATTTTGCCCCTAGACACACGTGCAATGTGTCATTTATCTGTTACAATGCTAGCCAACACTTGCTGATTTTAGAAAGTATGTGCACACAACAGTGGGCAAGACTGAACAGTGACTTTTCAATTTGAAGTTTCTTCATACAAACGCAAACACATTTTTTGCAATCTGATTCTAATTAACAATAGAATCATTCATTCATTCTCTAACAAATGAGCAGAAATCCCCTTCCTTTAGCAATACACAGACACATGATAGCAACTAAATATTTGAGGTGATTAAGTTTACAAGATCTGATGCTGTTGTACTTAAGACTCAAGTCCTGTTTCCATCTCAGTTATAGGCTGCAAAACCACTATGCTGTATGACTTTCTCAGAGGCATTAGAAAAAGAAATCTCTCCACAGGTGCTAAGAAACCAGAGGAGCCATTTTGTCACAATGAAGCAAATTTCAGTACTGGCCTAATACTTAGCTCATGATCTATATAACAGAGAAGTACCTACTGAATGTCAGTAGGAGAAGCAGCTAGAATAGTCTTTTCATGGTCTGAGTTCACTATTATATGAAGCTTCTCAGTGATTCCATGAATCTCAATTAATAAAATTAGGTTTGTGTAAAAGGATGCCTCAATCCATTGGCAATACTCTTGCCAACAGAGTCAAGGACACAGTAGGCTTTTTTTCTGACAAGAGCCTATTGCTGGTTTTTGTTCAATTTGTTGTTCTTTGGGACTCCCAGGTCCTTTTCAGCACAATTGCTTCTATAAAACTCTCATTTAAGATTAGAGACAAGAGGTGCCAAACCATGGTTTGTTTTTTTTTTCAGATAGCTACTACCAGGCTGTTTACTTTGTGCTGTAAAATGTCAAAAAAAGAGCAATGAAGCTGATAAGGGGTCTAAAGAACAAGTCTTATTAGGAGCAGCTGAGGGAGCTGGGGTTGTTTAGCCTGGAGAAAAGGAGGTTTAGGGGAGACCTTATTGCTCTTGACAACTACTTGAAAGGAAGTTGTGGCAAGGTGGGGGTTGGTCTCCCCTCCCAAGTAACAAGGGTTAGGATGAGAAGAAAAGGCCTCAAGTTGCACCACTGGAAGTTGAGATTGAATATTAGGGAAAATACACTGAAAGCATTGTCAAGTCCTGGAACAGATAGTCTGGGGAAGTGACTGAGTCACCAACTCTGGACATATTTAAAAGAGATGTAGATGTGGCGCTTAGGGGCATGGTTTAGTGATGGACTTGGAAGTGTTCGGTTGACAGTTGGACTCAATGGTCTTAAAGGTCATTTCCAAACTAAATAAGTTTATGATTCTATTATTCTATGACTAGCTTTATCTGGTCTTATATAGATAACAGTTATTAACAGCTGGGGATATTAGGTGCACTACCTGGCAGGCACTTTCCAGTTTAGTTTCACTCAAAAAGTATTCAGTTCTATAATGTGACCTGAAGTGCTGTACATGGGGACAATTGAAAGACTCACTGCAAAAGTACATTCCTGATCTAAACTGTAATACTCACATGGACACATCCATGCTATCCATCCCAGAACCCTGACATAATGGAAATTCTATCATCTTGACCAGGTGCTGGGAGCAAACCCCGTAGCTTGAAATACATTCACTGATACTCATTAAGGTCTGAAACACATGAGGTTGGTATGGAAGACCCCAATGACTTTTGTCCCTAGCAAAAGACCTATCTCTATAATGATACAATTCTAAAATTTCATTCAAATCAGAGAAGTGGCAAGAAAAAGATCCTGGATCCTGATGATCTAAATAGGAATCTGATGACACTAATGATCTTTAAAGTACCTTGGTTGATGGTCTTTTGCAGAAAGTATCAGCAACATCTGTACTTGGAATCATAGAATGATTTGGGTTGGAAGGTCCCTTCCAACCCAAGGGAACTAGGTCATCTAGTTCAACCCCTCTGCAGTGACTAGGGCCATCTTTAACTAGATCAGGTTGCTCTAGGCCTCATCCAACCTGACCTTGAATGTTTTCAGGGATGGGGCATCTACAGCCTCTCTGGGCAACCTGTGCCAGTGTTTCACCACCCTCTCTGTAAAAGATTTCTTCCTTATATCTAGTCTGAATCTAACCTTGTTTAGTTTAAAATCATTGCCCCTTGTCCTATCATTAAAGGCCTTACTAAAAAGTCTGTCCCTATCTTTCTTATAAGTCTCTTTAAGCAAGCAATAGGCAACAATAAGGTGTCCCCAGAGCCTTTTCTTCCCCAGGTTGAATAACCTCAGCTCTCTCAGCCTTTCTTCACAGGAGAGGTGTTCCAGCCCTCTGATCATTTTTGTGTTGCTTCTCTGGACCTGCTCCAACAAGTCTATGTCTTTCTTGTACTGGGGACTCCAGAGCTGGATGCAGTACTTCAGGTAGGGTCTTACCAGAGTGGAGAAAAGTGGCAGAATCACCTCCCTTGGCCTACTGGCAACGCTTCTGTTGATGCAGCCCAGGATATACAGCTCATCTTTTGGGTCGTGAGTGCACCTTGCTGGCTTATGCCCAGTTTTTCACTCACCAGTACCTTCAAGTTCTTCTCTGTAGGGCCAATCTCAATTCCTTCATCCCCCAACTTGTGTTGATTCGTTGCTCCAACTCAGGTGCAGAACCTTGGACTTGGCCTTGTTGAACCTCATAAGGTTCACATCAGCCCACTTCTTGAGCTTGTCTGGGTCCCTCTGTATGGCATCCCTTCTTCAGACATGTCACCTGTGCCACTCAGCTTGGTGTCATCTGCAATCATGCTGAGGGTGCACTTGACCCCATTGTCTATATCATTGGTGAAGATATTAAACAGTACTGGTCCCTATATGGACCCTTGAGGGACACCACTCATCACTGATCTCCATTCAGACACCAAGCTGTTGACCACTACTCTCTGGATGTGACCATCCAATCAATTCCTTATGCACCAAACAGTCCACCCATCACATCTGTATCTCTCCAATTTAGAGAGAGGACATGGTAGGGGACCCTGTCAAAGGCCTCACAGAAGTCCAGATAGATGACATCTGTAGCTCTTCCCTTGTTCACTGATGTAGTTACTCCATCATAAAAGGCCACTAGGTTGGTCAGGTAAAACCTGCTCTTTGTGAAATCATGTCTTGAACCACCTCCCTCTCCTCCATGTACCTTATCTTCCCAGGCACAGAGCTGAGAATGACAGGTCAGTAGATCTCATTTTAAAAAATGGGTGCAATGTTTCCCTTTTTTCCAGTCACTTATTATATAATCTGCAGATGTTGACAGAATCATTGTCAACAGAAGGGTCATTATTGTTCTGGAAGTTTGTATTGCACAAACTAGCACTACAGTAAGCAGCACTGAATCCCCTGAAGCAAACTGACTAATACTGGGCAGTTGTAGACATGGTTTTGTATGAGATACAGAAGCTGTTTAACCAATACATAGGTGATACTAGAAGAGTCCTTCTGAGGTTCTTAGCCTGCCCTTTGAGGATGTCACTATGTCACCATTACCTGTGCCTCATGCGCTTATATACATAGGTAATGTGCCAGTACTGAAGCACACTCATATGGAAATACCTGGTTATGGAGATAAAAAAAAGTTAAATAACAGCAGTATCAAACAATAGAAAAAAAGCAAACATCCTGAGAGAACAATAAAAGAATCTAAGATAAATATAAAAATCGAAGGAAATAGAACTATCTGAAGAGCGGCTGTTGCATCTATGTATGGGATGTAGCAGGGAAAACGTGCAGCAAGCAAATTTGTTCTCAGATTAATGCTGTTGTGCAGTGCCAAGAATGCTTGGATTTTGTAGTTAATCAACTTTGCTGTTTCTGAAAATGAGTGACATCTCTGCATAATGTTCCACTTGCCTTCCTCTCAGTTTCTTGTGCAGCTAACCCCTGGCTCTCCTCCTGCTACTTCCCCCTGTTCTTTCCTGTCTGCCTCCAGTACTCACAGGAGGAAAAAAAAAATCTTTGGTGATGCGACATTACTACAAGAAGGATGTTTTTTTGGCATAGGATATCTCAGATTGGAGTCTCTCTGTTCTCCTCGGTAATGAGTGGCTTGTACTGATCTTAGACTGCACTAGCAGGAGAAAACTGAGAATGCAGCTCAGTTCATTATGTTCTAGTATCAGCAGCAATGCTTTAACCTCAGCTGCTTTGTAAACTTTATCTTCTCTGGTGCATCTTTTTTAGAAGCCTATTTACTCAAATAGGAATTCTTCTTAACAAGATTGTAAAGCTGAGGGATGAGGATAAAAGAGAACAGACTTTTCCAGAGCTTTATAGCAGAGCAGTAGAAAACAAGAGGACAGATAAGCATCGGAACATATTGTGGAATCTCTGTCCTTGGATGTTTTCAAGGTCAGATTTGATAAAGCTCTGTGCCACCTGCTCTGAAATCAATGTTAATCCTGACCTGAGCAGGAGATTGGACTAGGTGATCTCCTACAGTCCTTTCCAAACTTAATTATGCTGATAATCACTGAGGAAAAAACCCTAAAGTTTCTATTAGTTAGCTTTCCCCACATAGTACCACAGCGTAATAAAATTATTTAATTGACAATAGTGGGACTACGATTTTGATGACAATAAACCTTGCTATAAAGAAAATTGTGCAGGGACAAAAAATGACTCTTGACTGGACCACAGATGCATAAAATGAGGGTTTTTTTAACCTGAGGCTATGCAATGATACATTAATGGGTCCACAGTACAGAGTAACAGTCAAGTCAACCTGACCGAAAATTGAGAGGGACTTAAGCCCCAAGGTAGCAACTGAAAGGTGTTTTGTTCATGCTCTACTCCACTCTTTGTAATGAGGAATCAAAATTCACATGGAAAAACACCAAAATATAGTATTTTCAGATATCAAAAATGTTGCTCAGCTGATACTTTCTACACAAGACTTCCACTTTATTGTGTACCTCATCTAATAATTAGTCACATAAATAAAATATAGAATGTGCAATATTTAAAAAATACAGGCATTAAATACAAACACAAAAAACATTTAGCAACATGGTCTGGCTAAAATCTACATGGTGTAAGGGCTGTCACGACTTATTCAGTGGCATTTTGACAAAGGGATTTGAAAGATGATGTCTGTATATGACCTATACTTGTCAGAAGATTCCTGTACTATCTACTGTATAGCTGGTCCAGTTTTTAATTATGGAAACTGTTGTTCTATCTTTGCTTATTAAATGAAAATGATATTATCAAGATATTTCTAAAAATAATTTCTAAAAAAAAAAAATCTTCCGTATCTTACAAGGACTTTGAATTGGTCAACACTGAAAATGTTTTAGAACTAAACTACTTGCTACTACCTAGGTTGTCTGGGATTTATTACTCTCTCAGCTAAACCAGAATTAGAATACTCTTTTATTTTTGTCTTACTGATAATCATTTTTGTCTTTACAAAATACATGTTATTTCAGTTTCTTTATCAAGATAAACACAAAATGTGATAATTGCTTAAAATATTTTATATTGTTAAATTTATAAAATACTTTCAGTAAGTAGGCTTTGGCAACACAAGACTCATCCTCCGAAAATGTTAACATATTCACTGTATTACTAAAATAATTAAAAAAAAAATTAGCGCTTCTAGCTTGAGTGTGTATCTACCACATTATAGAAAGCTGTCTTGGCCAAACAATTTCCTCAACGCAGCAAGCGAGAGATCACACAGAATTTTATTAGACGTTTTGTGCTTGTTCCAAGAGGTTCATATAAGGCATCAGTCCAATAGTAATCTGCTACTTTGGGTTCAAGCAGTAGTTAGAAAACTTTTTGTCTCAATTTATTATGTCATCTTTAAAAACCATGTCATAGAGTAGAATCATAGAAACATTTAGGTTGGAAAAGTCCCTTAAGATCATTGAGTCCAACTGTTAACCTAACACTGCCAAGCCTACCACTAAACCATGTCCCTAAACACCATGTCTAGATGTCTTTTAAATACCTCCAGGGACGACTCTATCACTTCCCTGGGCATCCTGTTCCAATACTTGACAATCCTTTCAGTGAAGAAATTTTTCCTAATGTCCAACCTAAACCTTACCTGGTGCAACTTGAGGCTGTTCCATCTGGTCCCATCTCTTGTTACTTGGGAGAAGAAACTGACCCCCAACTCGTTACAACCTCCTTTCAGGTAGTGGTAGAGAGTTTGTCAGAAACAAGTAAAGGGATAATTTTTGTACCTAACGTACATGACAATTTCCTTCAATACACCTATGATACAGGATATCATATAAATTAAAAATGTTTCCCAAGATCTTCCATGTAAATTATTCTAGTTTAAGGTTAATTCCTTGTGCACTGAAATACATGAAAATGATTTAATTGATTCTAGAATAAATGGATTAATTTAATTTAGCATTGGATGATGCCAGTTATCACCAGATCATGGTTCACAACTTTCTATTCTAGCTATCTCTGTGAAGCCCATGAAAAGAAGATATGGAGATCTAGTGGTTTCATCTATCAAAAATTGAAAAGTATCATACAGATCAAGCATCTTAAATCCTGATATCTGGCCAACAAAATAGGTTAAAATGAGTTACAAATGTCATTTAATATATTTATCAGTTCTTCCAGACTATTATTTTCTTTGTCTACATACTTCTTTGCTGGCCATTGTGCATCATGCAAACAGCAAGATAAATGACAGGATAATAAAACTGATTAAGTATGGAATACTATCAAGTCCACAAAACGCATAAAATTAGAACATTGAAAACTAGCTTCCTGTTAATCTCTGCCATATTCTGTCATGTTCTACTCAGACTATTTATTTTCATGAGTACGGTCCTCTAAGTACTTTTTTTCGTTCAGTATTTGTTGTTTTCCAAAATTAGTATCTTAAAATGGTACTTGTAGTATATAAATTATCTTTTCAAAACCTTTATGTTATTTGCACGGAGTAGTAATGTCAGTTCACAGTTCTAACAAGTAGAAGTTCTATTTCTAAACAAATATGCAATCTGGAAAAGAAAGGCAATACAGGCCTAATTTCTCCATGTTTAAGGAATGTACATATTTGTCTAAATTATTTAAATGTAAAACCTCTGCCTCATAGGTAGTAATTCACAATAAATCAGAAAATCCTCAAGTTTGGAATTACATTTTTTGCTTTCTTCCCTCATACAAATAATATACTGTTGTGGTATTCCATTATAATAAGCTAATAAAGAATGTTTTAATTTATAGAGTATACTAAAATGTAGATCAACAGATTAAGGCCAAAATTGTCCTGAGTAATTTTGCGAATATTCACATATTTTTTTCAACATATAGACACATTTCTTAACACATATTTTGAAACAACATATGTTTCCACTACTTTAAAGGTTCATTGCTACTGAGAAATGCAACTTTTATATATATTCAGAAATTGTTTCACAAGTATCTTGCAAGTAAACTCTCAGTCTGTAACATTTCAGGCTGTACCAGGTGTTCAATACTTTTTCATAAATTCCTTGATTGTCCAATGCAATTCTATGCGAGTAAAATTAGCATTTTAATGGGTATAATAATACAAAATACTGTGACATAACTTCCTGATGCTGTGAATATTGTTGCAGTGTGAATGGTCCTTTGCTTATTAATGAAATGAAAATGTTGGTTAATGAAAACCACCAACAGTAGTGGCCATGAAATTTTGCCAACTGAAACATCTCACCAAAAAGCCAACAGTCCATTTTTTTAACTGTTTGTTTTGGTAAAAATAATTCCCAAGCATTTAAAGCACCATTGGCAGATTATGAGTAGAGGGGTTTTTTTGTAATGCTGCATTGACATTTTTTGAGGATAAGATCCAATTCTTAGTTTATAGAGTAACATTTTAACTTTAACTGCAATTAAAAAACTTGCTAAATTATCAACAGGGTGGGTTTTTTTGATAACTTGATAGCTGCATCAAAAGAAGTGTGGCCAGCAGGACTCGAGAGGTGATTCTCCCCTTCTACTCCACTCTGCTGAGCCTCCATGTGGAGTACTGCATCCAGCTCTGGGACGCCCAGCATAATAAAGTCATAGACTTTCTCAAGTGGGTCTAGAGGAGAGCCACGAAAATGATCATTAGGCTGGAGCACCTCCTGTACGAGGACAGGCTGAGACAATTGGGGTTGATCATCCTGGAGAAGAAAATGCTCCAGGAAGACCTTATAGTGGCCTTCCAGTTGTTAAAGGGGAGCACCAGGAAAGATGAGGAGGGACTCCTTAACAAGGATTGTAGCGATAGGACAAGGGATAATGGTTTTAAATTGAAAGTAAGTAGATTTAGATTAGACATTAGGAAGAAATTCTTTACTGTGAGAGTGGTGAAACACTGGAATAGGTTCCCCAGAGAAGCTGTGAATGTCCCCGCCCTGGGAGTGCTCAAGGCCAGGCTGGATGTGGCTTTGAGCAATCTGATCTAGTGGAAGGTGTCCCTGCCCATGTCAGCGGGGTTGGAACTAGATGATCTTTCAAGGTTCCTTCCACTGCAAAGCATTTTATGATTATATCATTTGAGGGGAAAATGGTAAATCAGTACATGAAAATTAAACACCGGATTATAGCAGATCTCAATGTGCTTAACAGCCAGTTCACTGAAAGCATTAAGAGTTGGGAGCACTTTTAACCTGCTTAAAAGCTTCCCAGCTTTTCCCATTATTTTTTTTTTTTTAAATGAAAAATAAGAGATGTCTTCTTGTAATAATTTCCCCAAGATGATAATGTATTTTATGAATGTCAAGACTCTTCTGTGCTATTTATATTTCTTTTCTTGTCAGGAAGTTTCTTTGCTACACTTTTCATGTTAGCAAACATTCAATGTTTTATCTATTTTCACTAAAAATAGCTAGTCAAACTATCATTTTATCTTTTTTTATTTCTTTGCACAGCAACTGGATTACTTGGGAGTGCTTCTAATGCAAAATCAAGCTCCAGTAAATGGATAAATAGTCAGGATTTGGAGAGTAATAGCCTGTTTGCTTGATGATTATTACTACAATGCTATCCTAAAGAAGTGCTTGTCATGTGGTTGCACAATGAGAAGATGCAATTTACACAAAACATTTGCTATGGGCATGTCATTATATTTCTGTATCAGACTAATATAAGAAATAATAATTATTCATTTCACACTTTTTTCCTTCCATAACGAAACACAACTACATGTGTTACATAGGTTCTTGGCTAAAACACTTCAATAAGCAGCTCTAAAGACACTTTAGTTAATAAAAGAGATTATTTTATCTAGGATTGAAAGAGAAATGTAATTGTCCAGCTACCTTTCAGCTATATGAATTTTTAAATGAATTATTCTAAATTCTAACATGAATGAATCCCTGTGTTAGCTATTTTGCAAGTGGTCAACTAGAAAAAATTATTGCTTTTAATTCCAGAAACAGATCGTCATCCCTCAACTTTAGTGTGAACAGATGGAAAAAATAGGTCTTCATTCACAAAACAGGAGTGGAACTGAGATCTGTGTTTCTTTTAGTAGTGTAATTTCAAACTCGATCTTTGACTATATCTAGACATGGATACCTAAACACAGACTGAAATTCCTCCAGGGTTCCCATTTGGTGCAATTGTATGACACTGTTGAATTACTGCTGAAGAAAGGAATGGTCAGTCCCCTCTGACTGCTGGTGGAAAGAATGCCATTCCCTATGTAATAGCTGTCCAACAATAATGGGAGCAGCCACCATTGCTGACGAAGTCCAGGGCTCAGAAAGGGATGCACGCTTTTTGCAAAGAGAACTAAATGAGGAATTTTTGTTCCAGGATATTTCTGGCTGTTGGTCTGCATCTGTCTCAAACATAACAAAGTCAGAGCCGATTATAAATAACTCTAGGATTGTGAAGAGGCCAGTCTGAAGATTTTAATGTGAGATAGTGAGGAACTTTCTTGGAATAATTTTTGAAGTTCAACTGCAATATAATTAGGTCTTACTGCAATCTATTTTTAAGAGTGGATATTAAATCACTCATAAGGAATGATATGCTAATATGCTGACCAATCTGATGCAGTACCTAGTTTCAGCAAATCTGGTGAGAGAGGATTCCAGGACTGACCAATGTGTTACTGCATCTGGCTCAACTACTGTACTAGAGTCATGCTTTACACTATAGGACATGCACTTTCAAGTAGCCATTCCAAAACAAGAGTATTTGTCCTTCTTTGGCACTCAGATAATGTTTACAGAATCCTGTCTTTGCTCACTTGCAGACTTCCAGCTCAGGCCGTGACTCAGTAAGCAGGACGGTTGCTCACTCAAGTTCTCCGAAAAATTCTACGCTTAGCGTTTACTGTTGGACCATCCAAAAGAGATTTCTGCAATTCTATCAATCAAAATTTTGCAAACCGTTTCTATGGTTTGGGGTAGGGGGGCAGTGAGAGATCAAATTCTGCCACAGAGTGTAAGGTCACTAATGATTATAGGCTAGATACACACGTTACTACGCATCATTTAAGGAAGAGCTTTATATTGTAGAGCAGTACTTGTACCGTGTTATGTGAGTGATTCTGAAGGCTGTACGTTTTGACATTCTCCTGTCCTAAGACCAGAATTTAAAACTATGGTAAAACTGCACATGAAACTAAGTTTCCCAGATCTCCCATAGGACACATTTGTTTACACTGTCAGCTCTGGATTTCCATAGCTTAGAGAGAACTGTGTCAGTTCCTGCTTAAGGGAAGTTCAGGACAGACTGCACGACTTCCTACATTACTTAATGTCTGTAACAAGTCATTGCTGTTAATACAGTAGATTTACAAATTTTCTCAGTAATTTTAGAAAAATCTAAATAAGCAAACAAGATCTTTATGACAAAGCTCTACCTTTCAAGTATTGGCGCTCTCTGTAAAGGTACTAAAAGATAGTGAAGGGGCATGATTTCTCTGCTCTCTCATTCCTTCCAGTAGTCTCCCCAAAATCATGTGATGGGATAAATCCAGTAGAACTGCAAAGGCTGCCCTTTTAAAATTTTTTTTTAATGTATTTATTAAAAATTAAAATATATACAGAAAAATAAGAACACAGCTAAAACTTATGAAGAGCACCAAAAGCATTAGGAAAACTTTTGCCCCACTGAATTTATCTCCTACTGGGATTAACCCAAAACACATGCTTAAACTTTATGTACTTTGGCAACATTGCAGAGAAGGCACCGATTACATTAGAAACAGAATTATGTTTCAGAATGATCCATAGAAGTCTTGAATACTGAAGTTCTAAGAAAGTGAAGTGGAAAAACAGAATCATTTTCAAATGGCAATACTTTTGTCCTCAGAAACTATTTGTTTTGGGTAAAGTTCAGAGTTCTTGAACTTGGTGTTGAGAGAATTTATGGACCTTGTTTGTCCACTCTTTCGAATGCCCACAAAATGTGTGTACATTAGCTACCAGCTGAAGAATACAGTCCTAGTTCTTGTTGATGAGTTTTGACTAATTTGAAGTGCTGCAAGTATGCTTGTAACGGCTTTAAAAAGGACTCCTTAGACATTTCCCTCACAGTTTAACCAAACTCCCAGCACTTGTGCAGTTTTCCGTGATTAACTAGGTGATTTCTTTGTGCAATATTGTTTTCTCTAGAACTTCTATGAACTCAAATATTTATTTATTTTAACATTAAATAAGGGAAACTTAAATATTGTAGGAAAATACCACTTGAAGTGAGAGCACTGTTCATAAATTGCTCTTGCAGATGTATGCAAAAACTGATTTAAAAAGAGTTGCTCTTGTGAATCAAAAATCTTTTAACATGGTTTCATAAAGAAGTCTCCAGTGTAGCATTGCTGCTTATAGAAATGCACTTAACATACAAATCAATTAAACCTGGAAAAAGGTAGCTGAAAAAAAAAGATCACTGCTTGCAAATTCAAAAGCACTTCCATAGGATTAAAAAAACCCCAGCAGGATCAAACAAAATAAAGACACTCAACCCAGAAAAACACCATGTCACATAGTATAGCATCACATAGTATAGTGTCTATTTAGACACATAAAAGATGTAAAAATTAAGAGAAGGTTAGTCAAGTGGATACTATAATTCACTACATGTCTTAATATGGTAGGTACAGTACAATACTTGATGAGAATGCCTAGTTGATGAACCTTGAGAAAACTTTTAATTTCTCCATGAAACTGCCTAACAAGTCTGCCAATAGACAGATTTTATAAATGGGAAAAAAATAATTTAGAATTTGGCCTCTGGGTTCTGCTACTGTCATCCAAAGGGAGAAATATATTACAATAGGTTGGAAAAAAATGGTATTCTATAGCAGGCTTTTTGTTTAACAGTAGGAATTTTAAATGTTTAAATTTGAATAAATTTTCATGAAAGGAAATAATGATTTCTATACCATGATTTTTTCCTATAAAACCTTAAATGGCAAAAAAGTATAGTACGCTTTGACTGTGGGTTTTCTTGTGGGTAGAAAAGGGTGGCAGAATTTTTCTAAGTAGGTGGATTGTGGTCTAGCAACAAATATGCCTTTTTCTTTATTGCCAATTGTGGTAATACCAGTGAGGACTGAACTAGGTGGTGATGGGAGCAGTGACCTCAACATGGGAGAAATCAGAGAGTTAAGTTTGTGAAACAGACTAAATTATTCTATACACGATGGCTAGATTTAGGGTTGACACAGTATTTTCTTCTGCTCTTTGCCCTTTCAAACTGTTTAACTGTTTGGATCTTGCTCACAAGAATGAGAGAGTATGTTGGTTCTTATTCATGGAAACAATACTTTGTCAACAAGCTGAACTCGGTTCATTCTTTCCAAAAAACACAAATCATACAAATCACCAAACAACAGATCATAAAGAACTTCAGATGCTATAAGCCTTGACTGTATTTGAAAAAGTTGAAAGAAGTTGAACAGTACAATTAAAATAGTGGTAATTTTTCATATAAAGAAGGTTACTCTTCTATGTCCCATTGTCTTAATCTGCCTCAGAATAAGAAAAAGTAATATTTCATTTTGTGGTCAGTTATATGGCCAATTTCCCTCAGTAAGGAAGTCAGCTCTTTAGGTTAATGAAGGCATTTAATAGTGGTGAATCAATCCATATCTCCTTTACAAATCATGCTTGTTCAACAAAGTTTTTCTTATTGCTCTACAAAGACTTAAAAAAGCGGCCAGTCCAATAACATTACAAACATTGTTTGATTTGGAAGCCCCACAAATATGACTGGCTTCATACAACACAAACTGCTATACTGAAGGGTGGTATTACCCACTTATTTATAACCACCTAATGTTACCATGTAAGGCTGAATCAATTAGAAGGAAAAAAAAATAGTTCCAGAACTGACAGGAATCTCTATAAACTTTGCTCTCTAGGAGACATAACAATAACATTCAGCCCAAATTAAAAACTTTCTGGTCTTAGATTGGTTCAAAATATTTTGGGTGTAATTATAATGGACTTTTTGTTTTTCAGTAATCTAGATATTTTGAAAGGTCTTTTTTTTGTATTTTATAAAACTCTAGAGAGAAACACAGTTTAAGATGGAGCACAGCTACCAAACATAAACAATCAACCATTTGCTAATTGCTACTTTCAATCTTACGTCAAAATACAAGCCTCTGATACAGCTTCTACTTCCTGATTCCTTTTAAAAAACAAGCAGTGTACAGTTTGCAATGTGTTCACTCCTCTTGCTTTTTCTTCACTTGGCTGAATTTAGATTTATTAAATTGTCGATTTCAGGCTTCAGGGAATGAGCCTGAGAGTAAGACAAATGGATTTTCTTGTTTTCTTTTGTTTCTTCATCCTTTGGTTTCCCAAAACATGGTGGCTGTCAAGAATCTGAATTACTTTGGAAGAATGCCAACAATCTGTCCAAATTGGGGTATTCAATGAACTGCAGTGTTAGACAGTAAGAACATTTTTGCTCTATTTCCTTGAAGGTTCATTACAATAGGAAATACTCTTAAAATATAAGGGGCATTATTCAGGGAGATTTTCAAAATTAACGGATGAGTGTCTTGAGAGAGGTCAGCTGAAGTCAAAGCTGAAGTAGAATCACCAATAGCAGCCTATTTCCAGGGCTACAGTGTGGCAACTCAGCAGGGAAGACGATTATCAAAACAAAACCACATCAGACCCCAAAGAAACCATAAAATATAGATATTCAGAAAATTACAGACTTAAAGGACTTTTCCCACTTGAGTTAATTTGGGAAAAAAAAACCAAAACAAACAACCAGAGATAGAGGCCTGTGTTACAAAAATCTACTTCGTGCAGAATTGATGTTGAAATTGATTTTCAGACAAGCTAAATATTACCGTCCACAAAAAACTTTAATATTTGATTTCTTTTTGGAACAGTTTTAGTATACTGGAGACACCTTCCTCTCTTGTGACACTGATACATGAATTAAGGATAGAAGATACTTCCGTATACTGTTTCAAGAAATTTTTGAGCACTTTAAGGAAACACACACTCAATAGTTCATGAACTTGTTTTCTAGACCAGTATTAGTTTACTACATATGCACATAGAAGTTGCCAACTCAATTTTTACAGAAACTAAAAAAACAATTAGAACATTAGTGACCATTTAGATTTTAGGCTTCCAGGAACTCGGGAAGATACTGTAATCTTACTGCATATGTACTTATCAAAATCACAGCATAACTTTTATCAGCCTTCTTGAGTTACTGAGAGAATGGCATTAGTGGTGTCATTTTCTTAGCACACAGAAACTATATGTGATCTTTCGTTGATACTTACTTACTGCCATTAAAATAGTATTGAAAAGTATTGCGATACAACATTAATGCAGTTGTTTTAGCAGAAAATCAAAATAAATGTTATTTCATTTTTTTTTCTCATCTAATAAATTCTGACACGAAAAAAGCAAGAGACATCTGATAATGGTCACTATAAAACATTAAACTAAAGAAAAAAAATAATAAAAATGTAATAAGCAATTTATTTACTTTTACTGATTTCCAAAATGGAGAAAATGAGCTAATTAGACAAGTCTGCAGTTTGAAGGGACATTTTCCCTTACATAAGAAGAAAAGTATAAAGTTAAGTATATTATATACTAATTCTCATGACCCAAAAGATACAGCTGTGCTTTAAAAACACAGTGAAAATGTAATTACCTAATTTAGCTTGGTAAGAACTACTTTTTCTTGGCTTTTTGCCCAGAATATGCTTATTCCTTCTGCAAAAACAGCATGGCAAACTGAAGAAAAAAAAGAACTTGTTGTGCAGGCAAAACAGCACTCGCTCATTATAAACATAACATACTTATGGATTACTCTCTTCAGTAATCAGTAATAGAAATCTGCATTAATCTGTAAAAAGTGATTATATCAAGATATAGTATAATACCTTGATAGTAAAAAAAGTGAAATTTTCAGTTTATTGACAAAACAAGAGGAGGCTGTCTCGGCCTGAGAGTGTTTGAACACCATTCTGGAAAGGATCACCTGAAGTTCTGAGAATCTGAGTTTTCACTTTTAGTATTATAGTAAGCAATGAAATAACCACTGATCAACACTTTAAGAGAATTTCTTGAATGTTCACATCACAATGTAGAATACTCAAAAGGTTCTCTCGAGAAGACTATTTCCCCCTTGCACATCCAAGAAGAAACTCTGCCATCTGACAAACCCATATAACGGTCTTTAACTGGGATAACATTGCAGTGGAAGATTAACAAATGCAGAACACAAGAACCCTTAGAACTGCTGTTTTTTCTGCTGAGGACAAATGTTTCACAAATGTCCACCAAACTTTCAATTTTCATAGTGATTCAGTCACATTTCTTTTTTTTTTTTTTAAAAAAAAGCATGGCATAATTTCTAAAAAGACTGATAAAAGCGCCTATGTTATTTATGTAAAAAAAATAATGTTCTATTACCATTTTTGGGAACATTGCAGTCAGATGTAATGGGACATATAGTCTAAACCATCACGTTTACTTTCTTTAAGTAGTATGAAATATAAATTTACTGCAGCATACTGTTCCAGTGCCAAATGCTAAATCTTCATTCTCTATCTTTTAATGCACTTTTTATTAAACTAGTATCTATTCATAGACACCGAAACTATTTTGCAGAGAGATTATGCTCGGTAGCGAAAATAACTAGTTTTCCCCAGTTCATCACACTATGGCAGGTCATTCACAACTTGCATGTTCCACCTTCATTTTCTCCACTTTATACCATGTCCTCTCAGCATCTCAGAAGGAGCGCAGAGAGGACTGACTGCCCAAAAGCTTTCATTCTTCAGACCAGAGGGGTAGTTTGAATTCACTGTCCAGCCAGCGATTGCCTGCGATACCGCCGGAGGCGGAGAAATGGTGCTACCTCAACATAACGCTGCTGTCTGAGGACAAAGCGTGAGGCCNGGGGCCGGTTTGTCCCGTGGCTGTGGGGCGGGCGGCGCGGAGCGGCACTTGGCAGGCCCCGGAACGGCCGCGATCCCACCGGCCGCGGGTCTCTGACAGGGGCGGGCTGAAGTGAAGGAGGGAAGGCGCCTCCCGCCCTCCTTTGTGAGGGCTGCCCGCTCGTGCCGGCTAAACCGAGCACTGGGGAGGCAAGCGCTGGTTCCGGCTGGTTCACCGCCCTCCCTTCACCGAAGTTGGCGGGGCGTGGAGCTGGCCTGGTACCGGCGGTGATAGAGCCCGGCTGCAGCCGTTGCAGCAGGTGATTATCTCTGCGAGGCCTGACTGTTCCTCTGGTGCTACCCCCAGGTCCAGGCCCTACCCGTGACACAGCGACGGTTGGCCACTATTGTCGGTGTGCTGTGGTAACTGTTCTTAGTGATGTGACTTAAAGGTTTCTACAAAAGGAGAATTTAAAAGTAGTTTAGAAGAACAACAGGAGCCTTCTTTCCCTGCACCAGAAAATTGATATCCTTGGGTATCTCCAGGAAGGAGAACCTTGTGAGTAGTTTTCTAGCCCAGAGATTTGGAAATCTTGGCTATGACTCTGCTGCTCTTCCACTTGTGAAGCCAAACTCTGCATGGCCAAATTCTCAAACATTGGAATCTTAAGTTGTGGTGAATATCTAGTCTTGTTTTTTTCAGAGATACCTATGTGCCCAATATCTGTTCCTATAAATAGAATTAGGTGTTGAAGTGTTTCTGAAAATCTGTCTGAATCTTCAGACATCTAAAATGTTTTCTATAAATCAGATCTTTAAACATTTTAGGTTTTGTGGCTTCTCATGCATAATAAGGTTGACTGTATCCTCGTAATGCCTTACATCTGAGCTTAACCTTTTGCTCTGGGATACTCATTCGATGAACTCTCTGCAGCTTTAGTTCTTCTCAGAAGAGTAAGATTTACCTTACAAGCGATTTTCCTTTCCTGTCTTAGTTGGTTTTGCCCATCAGCTACGCATTGTGAATGCATTTCTTGCCATCTTACTGCAGCATTTTAGTGGNAAGTGGCAAAGGCTCTATTCAGGGGCCAGGGCTGCTACGCGACCGCCACTAGCCAGTGGCGTCAGGTTTCCGTGACCGGCCCGGTAAGGAACAACAGGGCGTCGCAGCGGCCGAGGAGCCGTCCGAAAGCGACCAGCAGCTCCCC
>VWZK01008368.1:68377-99555 GCA_013396935.1 Baryphthengus martii | reverse complement strand
CACAGCGACGGTTGGCCACTATTGTCGGTGTGCTGTGGTAACTGTTCTTAGTGATGTGACTTAAAGGTTTCTACAAAAGGAGAATTTAAAAGTAGTTTAGAAGAACAACAGGAGCCTTCTTTCCCTGCACCAGAAAATTGATATCCTTGGGTATCTCCAGGAAGGAGAACCTTGTGAGTAGTTTTCTAGCCCAGAGATTTGGAAATCTTGGCTATGACTCTGCTGCTCTTCCACTTGTGAAGCCAAACTCTGCATGGCCAAATTCTCAAACATTGGAATCTTAAGTTGTGGTGAATATCTAGTCTTGTTTTTTTCAGAGATACCTATGTGCCCAATATCTGTTCCTATAAATAGAATTAGGTGTTGAAGTGTTTCTGAAAATCTGTCTGAATCTTCAGACATCTAAAATGTTTTCTATAAATCAGATCTTTAAACATTTTAGGTTTTGTGGCTTCTCATGCATAATAAGGTTGACTGTATCCTCGTAATGCCTTACATCTGAGCTTAACCTTTTGCTCTGGGATACTCATTCGATGAACTCTCTGCAGCTTTAGTTCTTCTCAGAAGAGTAAGATTTACCTTACAAGCGATTTTCCTTTCCTGTCTTAGTTGGTTTTGCCCATCAGCTACGCATTGTGAATGCATTTCTTGCCATCTTACTGCAGCATTTTAGTGGAGCTTTGGGTAGTTTTCATCATCATGCTTAATTGTCTTTGTTCTCAGAGCTTTCTGGCTGTTTTGCTTTCTCCTCTTCAGATTTTACTCTTCTGCTTACATTTCTTAAGCTTAGGACTTTATTCTGAGTGCCTCGATATCCATGGCTTGAATGTCTAGGTGACTCTTGCTGCTAGTGTTCTAGTACTTCATTGGTTTTTTTTCCTCAGAGGTGTCAGTTTCTCAGTCACTAATAAAGGAAGAAGACTGATGACCATTTTGGAACAGCATTTGCAGGGTAGACTTAACAAGTGTAGCAGTGAACACCATTCTTGTAGAATTTGAAACAAAAAAGAATACAGCAGTACAGGTAATGCCTAGATACTGAATTAGTAGTAGATAATCCCAGAGCTTTTTCTAGAACCTCTTAAAGGGGTTCTTGAGAATATGGTGCAAACTTAGGTTGTTTTGGAAGGAAGATGATTAAATACAGACTAGGAGAGTAACTTTTGTGCTGTGTGCCTCAACGTGTCTTTGTGAATAGCTTCACCAATAATGCCTTCTGCTGTTAGTCTGGGATGTCACAACCTCCACGTGCTGATTTCTTGAACCTTAAAGAAGAGGTGATACTTTACTGTAGCTCGTCCGAGGCAGCAGGTGGATTGTGTGCTCATCAGATTGAGACAGTGGATCTTAACATCCTTTGGACGTGTTTTTATCCAAATCTTTATTCTGACCATTACTATAATTAAGTTTAAAGCCTCCTTCCAATTTAATTCTACATAGAGACAGAGATGATTGAAAAGTGAGTGACACACATCTCAGTGTTCACACATAAACCTTCACTGGGATTTTGAGACATTGATCAGTCACTGCCTCGCTAGAACTCTCAATGCAGTTTAAGTACTGTTGTATTTAATTACATGATCCTTGATTGTATTCTTCATGTCTTTGAACACCATGGGCTGTTAGACCAGCTCCTTCATGTTTCTTTCCGAGAGACACAACTACTGCTAGAGCTTGGTGAAGAATATATGTTGTCTAGACAATGTTAGCTGTTTATATGGTGTCAGGCTGATGTTCAGTATGATAGCTACATAGATTTGAAGGTGCCAAAATGCAATTATGTTATCATGTGTATTTCTGGTCCAGAGGAGCCATTGGATCACAACCTTAAGGGCAGTAACTTGCATTCTCCAAATGTTTACTGAACTACGAAGACTTGTAAGTATGGTGTATATCTGAGCAGTTGGCTTGATTCCTCCTGGCTTTCTGAAAACCAGCTTCCAGGAAAGCTTGCAACACCAAATGGAAAAAAAGTTTTTGGTAAGATCGAAACAAGCTTTTTGTGAATCTCAAAGTGTAAAGTTCACAATACCTAATTGCCCATGTTCATTTGAGTCTATTGTGGTTTACAAGTTAGTTGTTTGAGTCTGAAGTGGTCTAACATGCTTGTGTGTTGTAATCTGCTATTGTCCATTTGTGCAGTTTTTGACACTTAAATGCCCTTACAAGAAAGTTCTTTCTGCTTACATAAAACTCATTTTACATTGATCATAGCAGTCACTTTTGGAGTGACTGAAATGAATTCTGGGGCTTCTGTCCATTCTTCCCATGGAACCAAGGCTTAAAAATGTAACTTCTATTACAGGATGTGGTTGGAGAAGTGGAATTATGTGCCCATCAGTTTCCTTTTAAACAATAATAGGGGACTTTTTGAACTAGAAAAAAAGTGTATTAAATTTGTTACTTTAGTTATTCCTAAGGAGATTTTTAGGGATGCCATTCTTTCAGAACTCTTCTGTAGTTTTTCAGCAGCTGGATGTGGCTTGTCTGCCTTAGTTTGTTTGCATACATGAGGCTAGTGTGTCTTGTTGCAGATACTGTCTAGTAAAGTTTTCAAGCCTTTGAAGCAAAGCTAGAGGAATAGGCATAATGAATATAAAGGTGTTTTGAATCCTCAGAAGGTAAAATGCTTCTCATGCCTGTGTAATGCCTATGTAAGAGAAGCAGCTTTTGCTATTTGTCATTACTATTTGTCATTAAAGTGATCACAATTCAGTTTTTGTGTGTCTTTCAGAGAAGAATCTGGAAATGGCTTCAGTTTAAGTTGCTAATTTTGGTCAATATAAAATGTCTTCTGTTATATTTGCATGAAGTTTTAAGTTCTAGTTTTAAGAAAATCAAGCATGTCCAAAATACAGTGCTAACTATATTATATTATATATAAAATCTAAAATCTCAGGCGATTTATGGAACACTGACTTTAAAAACCTCCACTTACTGGAAATGATACAGGATTAAACTCTGATTTTTAAGGTTGCCATTAACAACTCTGGTAATTTTAAGATGGGTCTTGTCCAATTCTTCTACCTTTAGACTCCAGGAATATTACTTCCCTTATTTAAGTGCAGTTCTTCTGGAAAAGATGGAAGGTTTTTGTGCACATATCTAAGTTCATTTTAGGTGATTATACAACAATGATAGGGGCTTTTTGTTTGATTTAGGAAAAAGTAGTTAGAATACTTATTCTGGTAGCAGGAGTGATTCTAAATTGTGACTTGCATCTATTCATTTTCCCTTTGTATTATAAGGCTGTAGCAGATACTGTACAGGGCAAAACAATCTGTACCAGACAGCGGATTGCTTGTAGTCCATGGAATACAGTTGGAAACTAGCACTAAGGGTGTCAATTTACTGATTTTGGTTTTTTTTTTCCCAGTAAGATAAAGATACTGTGTCCTCAAACACCTTGAGTTAAGAGGTAAGGCAAGAAGAACATTGTGTAATCTCTGATCATAGAGAGCTGCGAGGGCAGCTGGTGCCCCTCTATGCTTTCTGCTCTTTAAGCAGCAACAGACTTCAGTTTTGGTTAGTACTGCTTACTCTCTTAACCCAGCTGCAAAAAGTGAATATAATCCTCTACTCCATTTAAATGCAGAGCGAAACAGGTTGCTTAACCTAGCCCTGAAGGTAGTTTAACATTTAATAAAACAAACAAACCAACCTCCTTATTCTGAGAAGCAGAAACTAACAGCCTTTTACAGCAACTCAATAAACAGTTTGAACGCAATATACAAAGTTATAAACAGTTTCTTTGTAACGAGCCTTAAAATCAGAATTTCAGAAGCCGGTTTTTCATCTCCTTTCCTGGTGATTATGTTCAAGTGAAATAATCCAAGATAAAACCATTCTTTGTTCCACTAGTACATTGTGTACCTTTCTGTTTTCTACTGGGGTGTAAAGTTAGGGGAGAGGGAGCTGTCAGAAAAGTAGCCAAATCTTCTGCATATGGTTTTGGCTATAATGAGTAAAAACTAGGAATCTAAATTCATTGGCTGGTAATAAACCAGTTAGGAAAATGAAATAAAACTACTTGTGGTAGAAGTAGGTAACTATTGGCCTAAGCTGGGATGAGGAGGGATGAAATAAAAAAAAATTAAAATTATCTGAGTGGTTCATCTAATGCATTTGTTTACATATATTTCCTTACAGCAATTTGATGATGGTTTATGCAAGGGAATGCTGAGGTCTGTAGCTAATGGATGTTTGTGCTAAACTAGGCTGCGGATTCTTTGTTGTGTCATTAGGCTGCAGTTAAGCCTGGACATGGGATATTGGTTGACAAGCAGTATCGCTGCTGTGGTTACAATTTTTTTTTCTCACACTGTTTTCCTCTGAGAAGTTTATCTAAAGAGCTATCTTCTTGTCCATTTTTAATTCTGTGTATTCAAGCTGAATGTGTGGGTACTGTTTTTCTGTCTGCTGTCTTCTGCAGTAGAGGAAGGGACTAAGAGGTTGCTGATTTTAACGTGATTGTGATGGAATCTGCAAGATATGGACTATTAAGAACAGTATGGTTTATTTAAGTTACTATGTATCCTTCCTACAGGTGTTTGTCTGGTCACAGTCCGTTGACAGACACATGAAAGCCATGCCTTTCTACAAGAAACATGGCTCATATATATCACTCACTGTCTTTTAAATAACATTTTTAGGTGTTAAAGTGATGAACAGTTGTGATTACGTTTGCTAGAAGACATCCCTTGGTAAAATAGCTTGTGAAATTTCTATTCAGAGTACCATCTATATGAGAGAAATTAATTTAGATGAGTGTTATCTGTGAGAAATAATGTGTGTGAGAGAGTAGGTAATAACAGTAATAGATGACACTGACTTACTAAACTAGGTTGCAGGTAAAATCTGAAGATTCATAATACAGAACTTCCCAAGATTTGGAAATGGCTGTGATGCTAGGCTGTTGTGGCTAGTTGAGAGAACAAACTAATTTGAACTTCATTTCTAGTCAATGCTTTTCTCTTCTAGTCCAGCAAAAAAGTAACACTTTATACAAAGGAAAATAGCACTGACTGTGCTGTTGTGTTTATATTTCTGAAAATCCTCGAGACAGTTTGCACCAAAACGTTACTTAGTGAGTGTGACAGTGAGTCCTTAGCTTAGTTTGCAGGTATCTCATATTGAGATACCAAACTGCTAAACCAAAACTGAAGTGCTCTGAGTATCGATTTGACAGTCCTTATTAACAATATAGTTTTGAATTAGTCTTGGTATCTGTGTAAGAATGTGTAGGTGCTCATGACAAGTAAAGGTAAATGCTAAATTCAGTCTTAAGCCTTTCCTTCACTGCTTGCTGTTTAGAGGTCCTGTGGAATGGCTTATTTTCGAATGTTTCAGAGCCAAAGAAGTCAGCAGACTGCTAATGTGCTGTGCTTGTTCTTGATTGTATTTGCTTTAGGTTTTGCTGCGGTGTAGTTTTTTTGCACAGAATTGATTGTTTGGTATTAAGAAGGTGGTGTTGAACTATGCTGCCCATGCAAGAGCCTGCATTTAATCAGAAGAATTATTTGGCTGTTAATTTTTAACACAATAAATTGTAAGAAGAATAAGAAAAAAAAAATCTTTCTATATTTTAGTTACAGTTTAAGTCTTTGTGGAATGAGGAACACCAATAAGTAGCTAT
Source organism: Baryphthengus martii (assembly GCA_013396935.1). Classification (NCBI taxonomy): domain Eukaryota; kingdom Metazoa; phylum Chordata; class Aves; order Coraciiformes; family Momotidae; genus Baryphthengus; species Baryphthengus martii. The sequence goes on along the minus strand of VWZK01008368.1, from coordinate 93,920 downwards.
TAAAAGTAATTAGGAAATATTGATTATAGAGTTTGATCTATTTGAAACTTGTCATCTAGTACTAAGAAAACATTTTGCCTACAATGCTTTCTGTACATGCTCTAGATTCTGAAGTTTTGTTACCTTATAAACAAATAAATATATTAAGTAACTGCTAAATATACCAAACAGCGTACTAAATACTTACAAGTTCATTCCATTGTCTCCCTAAGGTTTTTGAATAAGGTGAATGTAGGTAAAAGCTGTCTAATATTCTATGTACTGTTGCCAAAGCTTGGTCTGGTAGCTCTTTACAGTTGAATTTTTCCTCGCTAAAAATTTCTGCATTTTATTTTGCCAGAACCCACTTCTGGAACTGATTTCATTTATCTTGAGGTGGGCTTGAGAGAAAGATTGGAATTGCATTACACTGAATTTTTTTTATTATCCTTTCATAATAATTACCTATGTTTTCACTTAAATATCTTTTATGTATTGCAAAACATAAGACAGTGATTTTAATTTTATTTTTTTTAACTTCTGAGGATGAGAAACCTACAGTCATTTTTTGCACTAGACTTACTCTTTTTCTGAAACTTTAACAACACTTTCCTGTGTTACAGTTCTTGAGTTTAGTGTGTGTGTATAGAGAGAAATAAACTGGAAATCCTGTCTCTGAGGATTGGAATTTAGTGTAGTTTTAGATGGAAAACAAAATATTTTAGCATACACTTGCCAGTTAAGCTTTTAAAAGGACTTTCCATGGGATGCAACATCTGAAATAATGCAGAGCTTCTAAAGAGGTTTCTGTGTGATATATATGCCACAGTAAACCTGCTTTTAATTCATAAGCTGATGGAGTGAAAACAGTATCTTGGCCTGATCAGCTATAGATTGAAGAAAAGGTGTACTTAGTTTGAAATGCTGTCTTTTTCAGTGAAGTCTTGTGGCCTGTGATATATTATGCTGGTGGGTTCTTAAGTTTTTCTTATGTTTCTATCTTTTACATGGGAAACTTAGAACAGTTTGATTTACTCTTTTTTTTTTTTTTTCTGGATAAGTTCTTGCACACTTGATTAATGTATATTGACATTGTAAGATGACTGGAAAGGGCCTCAGATACAGAATTTAAAACCACTTTTGTTTAAAAGTTACAGTCCACTTAAAAGTGACTCAGAGAGAAATTGAGTATTAATTATTGTATGATGAATGATAGAATGAGATATTGTTACTCCAGAATTAGATTAATGTTATTATTAGAAGATAAAGTAGTTTCTGCTTTAGGATATTTGTGAATACTTTTTTTCTGGTTAATGAGCGCTTAAAAAGTGTGATTTACACTGATCCTTTCTGTTCTAGTGTCTGAAAAGTGTGCGCGCTCTCTCTCTACTTATAATGTTTATAAAATAGAAAAAATATGTTTTATATTTGTATGGTTCTGGGTTTTATTTTTTAATTATAGGAAGCAGAAAGTGTGTAATATCCTTAATAGTTTCAGTGTAGACTTTTAGAAGTAAACCACCTTTGCCATGTGTTTGCAAAGAGCCAAGGTAATACTGTTAGAAAGTGAACTTATCAGTAAAAGGTTTCAAAGTGTTTTTACAAGTGTAAGGATACTGAACTGCTGGATCGCCTTAATGTTTTCCAGAGTGTGTTTAAGAAGGACCTAGAAAGTTAAGTTATCTAGTTATTGTGATGTGAACTGTATTAAAGACACATTTTAGTAAAATGGATACATATCAAAGTTGGGTAAAGAATGCTGAGTAGCAGGAGTGCTCAAAAATGATTAAAAAAAAAACCCTGTCATTTTTTATTACTGCTGATCTACATGGCATATGTAAAACACACACTCAGAAATTAAGTGATTACCTTTCTAAGATACTCGAGTAGTTTTTCTTAAAAAAATATAATGAAACTGTTGCAAAAATGTAAGACATTTTTGTTAAATGGTCGTCTTCAGGTAGCAGCTGTGCTTAAATTGTTCTCATTTCCTCATGATGTATAATGTACAGTGATCTGTTTACAATATCTAGTTTAGAAATCTAGGTAATAAATAAGAATTTTTATTTTTAAAAAAATGAAAATGCATTTAATGTATGTCAACATTGGATCCCATGGAAAAATGCACATATCTGTATTTAACCTGGTTAAACTATAAATGACTATGGAACATCTGGAGTTAGTAAAACTGTTGAAGAATAGAACACCGGCAGTATCTTTGTTACATCAGGGGCTAGTGTGTAGTTCTTGCTTGTTAGTCCAATCCTGGTTCCTCCATTAGGTTTGAATTACAGAACCACACACTAAATAGAAAGTGAGGGAAGCATGATAGAAGACCAACAGTTTTCAGTGTTGAGTTTAGTTATAGTCTTCTGGCAGACTGCACCTCCCGTTCAGTATCTTGGTGACAGACAGCCAGGCTGCATTCTGAGCTGCTCTTATTCAATGCACTAGGCTTGATTTTCTGGCATTTTGGATTAAAAAAAAATTTCATTGTTCTTATCATAAAACATTTCACTAAGTAATTTTCCATATAAGTTGTGCAGTCAGCAATGCTTGTCTTGAAGGTAGTAGTTTGAATATAGAAGTAGCCTAATGTACTATCCATTATGAGTGAAGGAAAAGAGTCCTGTTAAAATTTTTTAATAATCTAGTATTTTAGAAAATTACTGGATTAGCTGAAGTTGTCCATTTGTATAAATTTTTCTTGAGGTCTATACAGAAAATTGTGGTTATTAGCTGAAACTTTTAATTGTTAAAAATACTGGGATTTTTGTTATTACTGAGTGTAAGTATAGGATATTAATGGTTATTCAGATATTCAAGCTTTTTCTTGCTGCCTTTTGTCAAGCAGAACTTGTCTTCATCGGGAATTTTGCTGACTAAAGACTGCAATTGCTCGGTAATTAATGTGGTTAAAAGATATCGCTGTACATGTAGTTTACTCTTTGGAACCTGAATGTTTTGCCTGTTTTCTCAGTTGCCAGAAGGGATCACTTCTGCATAGTAATTTTTGGATATATTTCAGTAGTTCTCTTTAAACAGTACCAGTTTCAAAAGCTATTGAGTTCTGTGAATATGTAAGATCCTTGTTGACTTAAATAATTCCATGAATTCTCAAGTATATTATATACGAGTTCAATATATACATATATAAATAAATAAATGCCTACTACAGTTTCTTATTGTTCTGTTCTCATATATATATTCTACATGCATGGTAGTTTTATACTTTAAGATGAATATTTTTTAGACATGCTTTTATTTCCAAGGGCATGCATAGTTTAATAAAGATCTTGGAGGATATACAAAATTGTGATTTAAAATAAAGTACATAGGAGGAAGAACAATTCATTTCCATTAGACTGTAAAGATGTGGAGCACTTTGAATTACACATACTCTGTGATGAATGGAGGCTTGTCTGCATAGGTTGCCTATACTTTGTAGACTTTGTATCCTGTTTATTCTGTGTCTTAGCTGTGTAGGCAGTGTGTGCTTTATGAATTGCCTGGTTTTCGTGTGTGTGTGCATGCTAGTGTAATATGAGGATGGATGTCCTTACTCCTCTAATACCACATTGTCATCAGTGCCATCATTGTTGCAAAGAGAAGTACTGTAGAAGTCAGGGGCATTGTGATCGTGATCAATGTCTGCTTAATAGAATAGCAGAATATGTTGTTTTTTTCTATTGCTGGAAGGATCTGCTTGCTGTGCCTGGATATATGATGAAATCTTAACTTATAATAGAATTGAGAAGTTGTGCAGAAGTTGGAAAAGAAGATCATTTGGCTGGTGTTCTGAGGCATGCTTGGCATGCTCCCTGGCTAGCTTTGTAGGCTAGCTGGGGAAGGAGACAAAATTCAATGGATTATAGGATGGCAGGAGAATCTGTCTAGTATCTTCTTGTCTGTCTGTTCGGAAGCGAAGGGAGTTTAGCTCCTCTTGAATGAGAATTTTTGCTTAATTGTTAACTGATGAGTGATATTCTTCACATTAATGCCTTCATCCTATACTTGGTACCTAAATTACTTCAATGTCCCGGTAACTTGCTGGATATGGGACCTCTTAGAAGAAGACTTCTGAAATGGACATGGTAGTGCCTACCTGTCTTTGACAAAAGCTTTGGTACTAGAGAAGAGTATTCTAGAAATGTGTAGTAGGCATAAAGAATCAACTTGGTGAGAGGAATTATTTTAAAGCATTGTGTTTTTAGGTGATGGTCCCTAATCCCATTTTCATTCTGGCCTGGTCTGTGATCTCTGCTCCCACCTTTGTCATCATATTATAAAGGCATCAATGGCAATCAGCTTTTTCTGACAGAAGTAAATATATTTCTCTTGATTGCAACAGAGAACATACAATTATGATAATACCCATTTGGTCAAAGGTCATGTGATGAAAGTGTTGTGTTACATGCTTAGGAGTAGACCAAAAATGAAGAAACAAAAAGGAAAGCTGAAGTGTACAGTCAATCTGGCAACAATGTTTTCTGTTGGAAAGAAAATTAGTATTTTCATTTTACTTGTTTAAGGGCTGGGAGTTGGACAATGTGAAACCTTTCCAGTTTGCTTCATAAGAGCCATATGAAAATAAGTTTAAAATCACATCTTGAGTTGCCTCCCCATGAATTTAACCTTCTCTTTAGGAAAGTATGAAATATCAAATTCATCTGCTTGATGCATGAACAAGAAGTCAAGTCTTCTTTTCAAGTATTAGTAAAGAGAGAAAAAGGTCAATGATGATGCATTCTTCTTTCTGTGTGGGAGGGAGTAATGCCTGGTTCTTTCTGCTTTAAACAGTGTATCCAGAGATTGCAAAACAAAGGATTAAAAGTTTTTAAAATGACCACTTGTGTTTTATTTCAGTGTTTGAATTAAACTTTTATAGAATCTCAATTTCCAGTAGGTGGTTGGGGGTGGGGAACCTTGCAAGACTAGCAGGTGAGGTGTGTAAAATCACTAAGGCTTGAAAATCTGAGACATACTTAGTCTTTTTGGTAATATTATGTCAGAGAAATAGGTTGATATCTTTTTCTTGCCTCTGGTTAGTACCACATCCCTGTGAGAAGTACTGTACTCCTGGAGTTTGGGGGAATCTGAAACAAAAGCTTTATTACTTGTAAATGTGAGTCTTCCTATCTACTAGGAGACATACAGTAATAATAGAGGAATGCTATTTATCTTTATTTAGCATAATTTGTATCACATCCTGTTTTGCACAATAGAGTTACCATGTGCTAATGATTTAATGATTTTTTTTTTTTCATGTATACATGGCCACCTGCAAATTTTTCTAACATTGAGATAGACTAGTACTCTACAAACTAACATTTTGCAGTTTTTGCAAAATGTCTATACATTAGTTGAAGGAAAACGATATCCCTTTCATGGTATTTAACTGATGACTTTACTGAACATTGTTTATATTTAGACCTTTACTATTTCATTTTTAACTACATTTTAACTACATATCAAGGATGATTTACTGAATTTTTAAGGTTTGTTTGTGTTTTTTTGTTTTTTTTTTTACATGAAAAACTTTTTTCTGGTAGAAGTAGTGTTGGTTTTTAGAATCAGTGATTCACTCAGCACCACATTTTCCTAGGCAGCATATCATGCCAAAAAATCTAGTATTATGATGGGGGTTTTGGTTTTCTTTTTGTTTGTTTGTTTTTTTTTAATATTTTATAAAGAATAGGTTTCTAATATGCAAAATATGAAAAGGATCTTTGCACAGGAGTTGGAAGGGATCATTAAAAGAGCTTTAAACTACATTTGAAGTGGGGAAAGGGGTAAAATCAGTCTTGTGGAGATAAGCCTAGGGGGTGGTACATCAGTGCTTGCAGGATGGTGTGGTAGTGAGGTCGTAGGGTCTGCCATTCTGTTGGAGGTAGGGGACGGCGTGCCATGTGATAACAAAGACAGGAGGAGGATATTGATGGACTTGAAATCATGGGAGTGCCTGGAAGTGGTCAGGTATGAATTAGGCCTTCTCCCGTAAAAAAGGTGATGAGAATCTATACCAGCACATGCAGCATGGGCAACAAACAGGAGCTGTAAGCTCTTTAGAAAGGGTAGGCCAGGAAAGAGAAGTGGTAGAGTAGCCCTGTATATTAGAGGGCCTTGAGCTTGATGATAAGATTCAGTGCTTATTGGTAGGAATCGGGGGGGAGGCCAATAAAGCAGATACCATGGTGGGAGTCTGTTATAGACCACCTAGCCAAGATAAAGAGGCAGAGGGAATATTCTATAAGCAACTGGGAGAAGTCTCACAATCCCTAACTCTTGTTCTTGTGGGGAACTTCAGCTTACCAAATACCTGCTGAAATTACACTACAACAAAGAGGAAACTGTCTAGGAGGTTCCTGGAGTGTGTAGAAGATAATTTTGTGACACAGCTGGTGAGAGCCAACTAGGGAAGGTACTCTGCAGGACCTAGATGAAGGGTTTGAGGACATCCTCAGTAAGTTTGCAGACAATGGCAAGTTGGGAGGGAGTGTCGACCTGCCTGAGGGTAGGAAGACTACAGAGGGATCTGGACAGACTGGATCAATGGGCTGAGCCCAATGTATGATGTTCAACAAAACCAAGTGTCAGAGCCTGTGCTTGGGCACAAAAACCCAGGCAATGCTACAGGCCTGGGGAAGAGTGGCTGGAAAGCTGCCCAGCGGAAAAGGACCTGGGGGTGCTGGTCAACAGCCGACTGAACATGAACCAGCATGCGCCCAGACAGCCCAGAAGGCCAGCAGTAGAATCCTGGCTTGTGTCAGTGTGGCCAGTGAGACTAGGAAAGTGATTGCCCCCCTGTACTCCGCACTTGTGAGGCTGCACCTGGAATACTGTGTTCAGTTTTGGGCCACTCACTACAGGATGGCATTGAGGTGCTGGAGCATGTCCAGAGAAGGGCAATGAAGCTGATGAAGGGTCTAGAGCACGAGTCATATGAGGAGTGGCTGAGTAGTTTAGGCTATAGAAAAGGATGCTCAAGGGAGATCTTGCTGCTCTCTACAACTACCTGAAAGGAGGTTGTAGTGAGGTGGGGGTCAGTCTCTTCTCTCAAATAACAAGCTATAGGACAAGAGGAAATGGCCACAAGTTCTACCAGGGGAGGTTTAAACTGGACTTTAGGGAAAATTTCTTAACTGAAAGTGTTGTCAAGCATTGGAAAAGGCTACCCAAGGAAGTGATTGAGTCACCATCCCTGGAGGTATTTCGATGTGGTGCTTAGGGACATGGTTTAGTAGTTGACGGCGCAGTTGTAGGTTAACAATTGGACTTGATGATCTTAAAGGTCTTTTCCAGCCAAAATGATGTTAGGATTCTATGACTTGAGCAGTCTTTTATTAGTGTTAATGACATTAATTTTTGAAGTTTCCACACATCCATATAAGCATGCATTCAAAGACATGTTTTGGGTATTTTTTGATATATTAAATTGTGTTGCTGTGATGCTCAAACTGTTTCTAAGTTTGTGTCAAACCTATTTTCAGATATCTAATTTGGTGACAAAAGTTCCCTTGCAGCATAACTTGGTGGTTTTTACTCTCGGAAAGCTTCTCCTTTTATCATACTGATGCATCTCTTTCTAAGTTCTAGGAAAACGCATTAGTGTGATTTGGAAGTAGAAAGAATTGATTGCATTTAGGAACATTGGATATTAAAGAGAAAAATAGAGAGGCAGAAATGTTTCAGTTGTTAGCCCAAGTTCTTAAATCTTAAAATATTAAGTGGAAATGCATTGGAAATACTTATCTTTCTACTTATAAACCCTCCATTTCTTAAGTTTATCAAGGAGGGACTGTGGAAGAAAGACCACTGCTTGTCCTGGCATTTTCAAAGCCTTAAACAGTGGGTGTTTCTGTACCATTAATTTCTTTGCTTCTGAATAACAAGATCATAACGTGAATAAGGACTTTACAAAAGTTAGGCATATAGTTAGAGTGTCTAGTTGCAGGTACTGTTGGGAACTGATAGCCGGCTCTTCTCTTGAGAAAGAAGCACTAAATAGCAAAGCCCTGTATCTATCAAAGCCAAGAAGAAGGTATAGACTGAATCCCCTAAAACTGTCTCAAAAAGCCATCTATTCATTATGAAACATTAAGACTTTTCTTTTTGAAAAAAAAAATTAAAATTGCTATTTGTAGATATATTACCATATTCATAGTCAAATCATGCAATTTAATGATTTGTAGGGAGAATTTTGCACAAGGTATTGAATTGACTAAGTTTTCTATTACTTCCAGAGAAGAAACATCTCCATGTAATTTTTCTTTCTTGTCAGGGTTTTTTTTTAATGCCAAGTTTACTTCAGCCTTCTTCGTGAAATGTCCCTGTTGAATACAGAGGTTTATGTAGGACATTTTGTCTTTGAACTCATGATGAAAATATTAGGGGTTTGCTGCTTTTGTCCTTCCTATGAAGGTTTCTAGAGCTACTTTCTCATTCATGCTTCTCTTTTGAAGTTGGTTTATTTGACATTAGCAATTTTCACTATTCCTGACTTTTGTCCTATCGATCTAATTGCAGCGCAATTCTGCGAAGAGCCTGACTCTGTCTTTTAGAGGACTGTGCCCAATTTTATGGTCTCTAGTACAGTAACAATACCTTAAATAGGAGAGTTAGTTTTCAGCCTACTGTGGTCACTTTTGCTCAGGCATTTGCAGGGCCTTTTTTGTCTGATCTTTGTGACCTAGTTAGCAAATGACAGGTCACGTTTTTCCTACCTTTTTTATAGAATACAAACTAATTTCTGGGGCTTCTGATTATCATTATTCTGAATAAAGGCTACAGAGACTGTTGATCTGGACTTGATGTTAATTAGATGCAGGTATATTTTATTGTCTAGCTGTACATAACAGAAATGTTAATCCCAGTTTAATTCAAGCTACTTTTTCAAGGTTTTTTTTGGAGATGGATGAGGAGAAGGCTAGATTAGGGGAGAGGTATTTCCTCTAGAAAGCACATTATATTTGAATTGTCAGCTTTGTTGGACTTCTCATAGCAGTTTATGTACATTTTGTAGAAGTATATGGCTTTTGAAATACAGTGGTAGTTGTGATAGAGAAACTTTATAGAGGGACATTAGAGAAATTAAAAAATTATTTAATCACCTAATTCTTTATAATGAAACAAAAATGAATCTTTCCACATTCTGTTCACAAGAAACCAATTATGGTGAAAACTGAAGACCTTGAAAGGACTTTCTATAAAATCTTGTGTTACTGAAGTTGTTAGAATTAAGTATTGAGAATCTATGGATTCTGGAGACAAATTAGCTGAATAATATGGTAATATGATACTTCTGCTGGACTTGATAAGTTTTATTTGAACTCAGCTTTGAATATCTAGAATGAAAAAGTTGTTATTTTCTGAGTGGAAAATTCTTAAAGTTGGGAGAAGCTGACAAAGAATCATGGTAAAAAAATGTGGAAAAATGATCCTCAGTCAATAATTACATATGTTACTGCACTTCTTTCTGTCAATAGGTAACTCTCTGGAATTAAATCCGTATTTTTTTTGTTTGAGAATTTTTCTTATCCCCCCCCCGCCGGCAATAGATAGATCTCAGTGACCAAGACATTTGGAAGTTAAGTATATAGACCTTTTCTCCTTTCAGCCTTTTAATTTATATGTGCCAAAAGTACAACTATGATACTTGAAAAGTCTTTTCTTCTGAATGATGGTATCCTCTGAGTACTTATGATTTGTTTACACATGGAATTCCCGTGTGGCCCATGGGTTGTGGTCTGGTATTGAGTCAAAAATGGTACATGCATGTGGTACATCTCTACCTCAGGAAATACTCTGAAGTCAACCTCGGCAATTATTTCCAAATCGTGAGCATACTAATATTTTAGATGTTGGCCTAGGGTTCACACCTTTTTGTCTATCTATCTGTGAGAAAGCACCATTTCTCCCAGTTCATAATCATTCTTTCCTATACATAAATGCATACCACATATTTGGTGAATTTACATATATGTAGATTTCAGGAACAATGACCAAAATTCAGGCAGTTTCTATCTAATACTGCATCTTCTTTTTTTTTTTTTTTTTTCCCCTGCTAGTATTTTCTTTTACTCACGGTCTATATCCTTTTGTTCTTTGTCACTCACAGAATACCATTCTAAATTACTTCAGTACAACCTACCTTTTACAAATAGATTTCTTAATAGCTTTTCAGAGATCAGATTTCACAGAACATGGTTTTGCTGGTTTTGTGGTGTTAATTTCTTCTAGGATACGTCTGAGGAACTGCAAGGTCTTGAATGCATTTTCCACAAGGCTGTGGTATTTTTTTTTTTTCCTCTCTTGTGTCTTAGGTGAATTAGAAAATCAGTACCTTCCTTCTCTGTAGGAATTATCGGAGCCCCATTTTTTCTCATGGGTAAAAATGGAACTCTTTTTTTTGTGAAGCTGCACCTGATATAGAGAAGTGACATGAATTTGGTATTTCCACTTTACTTCTTTTTCCTGCTTTAAGCACTGTTTAAAAAAGCCAAAAACGTATGCTGAAGAAGAGGACCCACAAGTTCTAAACCACAAATTTTTGTGGAATTGATGTAGTGGATTATCTTAAGCAGAATTTCAGAGATTTTTTACTCGTATTATCTCAGTACCTTTCCAATGAGAATATGATTTGTAAAGATTATTTTTATTCTAATTTAGTAAGGACTATATTCACCTAAAAAAGTTTTGGTTTGCTTGTGATTTTATGCAGTTGAAAATTTTGCAACTCATAATACTTAAATGGTGTTTTTATTCGTGTTTAATCATGCTGTGGTTCATTATTCTTCTGAAAATACTGTTTTAAAGAAGTCAGAAATGCAGTTATAGAGATCTTGCAGATTGGGTAAGACATTCTTGTTACATGAAACTGATACAAATGCTATAGCTTTTGCTGCTACTGTTTTAATGCATACAGTGTTGATACATGTAAGTAGTGTTATTTCAAAATTACTTGTGAAGCTCGATATGAAATATCGTAGGATATGGAATCTTAACAAAATATGTGTCTCAACATAGAGATGTGGATTCTGTGTGCATTTGGCAACAGTTCATTGATTAGAATAATATTAAATGGTGCTTTCCAAAATATGTTTTACAAGATAGTTTTTTTTTAATCATATTTATTGTAATTACTAATGCAGTCTAATTTTCCAGTCCTAAATTTCCCTCTGGTCTCGTGTCCTCATCATCTTTTGATGTTAGTCCCTGCTTGATTGTATGCTTTCCTTGTTAGATACAGATGATAAATACTGAAAATTTAATGCAGGATTCAGGAGCTGTTAAGAGCTTTCCTGTTAAAACCATTACAGAATGCTGGGTTTTTTTGGTAACAAGACTGTAAACTCTATTCATTAAATAACAGATCACTCAGTGACTATTAATCACATGGATCATGCTGTCTTTATGGGTAATTCCATTCGACTTTACTGTATAGTCAATTTCTGTAATAGGGAAAAAAACCCAGTCTGTAGAAGCTTTATTTGCAAACAAGATATTACTATAAGAGCAGTTACAGTGTTGGAAGTTAGGAAAATAAAGCTCTAAAAGGAGTGAACTCTCCATTGATGTGAAGGATTGACAATTACTGGGTCATATTGTTTCATTCTTTTTGGAGGAAAAAACCAGAAATATCACCTACATTTCAGTACCTTGCTGCTAGGAAGGAAAGTTTGAGTTCCTCAATCTCAAAGGAAATTTAAAAAAAATCTGCCAGTGGCAGCTGTTTGATTTTTGTTTCTACTGTGGTCTTTGGTAATGTTTATGTTGTTTTTCATGCCACTGAATTCCTGGCCATAATAAATGAAAAGTATTCCTTTGTTTATTGTCTAAGCATTGTTAAACAGGTTACTTTTAGTGCTGAGATCTGAAGCAGAAGTGAAGTAAAAAAAAAAATAAAAAATTACAGATAGTCTAAATTTATTTTAGTTTCCATTAGGCCATACATTCATACTCTGTTTTTTCTTGGGTATGTGTCCCTTGGGATATGTGTATTCTCTAATCAAAAATTGCCAATTAATGACTAAGCAGCTACTAAGTTGTTAAGATGTGACATGTTTACCCTGCAGCTGTAATTGGTATAGATCAGGAGAAATGTCTGTATCAGCTGGGTAAAAAGAAGAAAGTTTGTTCCCGTTTTAAAATTGCTCGGAGGTGCTTAGAGTTTTGGCAGGAGAGTCGTGAAGAAAAGTGCGGAGCTTGTTAGAACTTTGTGATACTCTTTATCACAAAGGTATTGCCTAGATATATGCATTCTAAATGATTATTTTTATTCTTTTACTGTGTTTTTTTTCTTTAATCTCGTACTTACTTTGGATAGGCTTTTTGGAGCCGGCAGTTTCGGCAAAAGATTTATTCTTCAAATAATGCAGTCTACATTGTGTCTGGTGAAGAAAGAGCTAATCAGCCTGTCCTAGATGGAACATATTGAATAAGTCATTTAGTAAGCATAAACATGTAAGTTAAACTGATATGTTGTCATAGGTAGGGGTTAACCACCACAATTTTTGCCTGAAATACAAATGCAGCAGCCCCACCCTCAGCCAGCTCCGCACATATTGTTCTGACTAAACAAACAGCAATATGCTAAGTTGTTCCTTTAAAATGTACAAAATTCTGCATTAAGTTAGCTACTTAGTCAGAATTACAGGCCAGGTAATATATTGTCCAGTTCAAAGTACCTGGCAAAATTAATTGTTGTTATTACTGAGGCAAATTTATTTTTGATTTATCAAATGATAGATCAGGACTTGATTAATTTGAGTTCTTACTAACCAGAGGTGGACTTTAAGTGAATAATCCTTCTTAATTCAGTTTAGTCTCTCTACCGCTTTTGCTTTTGGGATAAGAAGAATACTAGGATTTCTGCTGGGAATGCAACCTTACTTCTCCTAACAGTTGGAATGGGGAAGAGGAGCTTCTTTTTCTAGCTTACATTTTTCTGTCTTATTCTTTGTGAATGGCTCCTGATCTTTCTGTATATACAACCATGATTTCGGGATGTCTATTAGGTAAGTGCATTTCACAAAGTTCTCATGACCTATGTTAAACTGATGTTCAGGTTTTGGTGGGTGCATTTTATGTAGGGAAGCTTGCCAGCATCTCGGATATTCACAGTTATCTGTGTTTGAATATATTCGTAATGTCTTGTTATCAGTCATTGAGAAGGAAGTCTTGAGCAACCTGATCTGAATGCAGTGTTGACCCTGCTTTGAGCAGGAGCTTGAATTATATGACCTGCTGGTCTCAGTTCTGGCCTAAATTACTGCATGAAATGATGAATACAAACTTATTGATAAAATCTACTGGAAATGCAGTGGCTTACATATTTGTTATCCGTGAAAAGCTTCCTTTTCACAGGAGTGTGATTGGAAAGCTTTTTAAGCCTTTTAGGACATGACTGTCTTGAGAACTCTAATGCTTTGGAAATGGCCTGGGCTAAATGACCTACTGTGTTTTTTCCAACCATAATTTCTATGAATCTGTAATTTTGAGGTTGGCTTCTTGTTGCCCAATTTTACAGTTACTTAATTCCAGTATCAGGCATATTTTAAGAGACCACATTTAGTCATGGTAAGACTGTGTGGGTTGTTTTGGTTTTTTATGTTATTTTTTAAATCCTTCTGCAGATTGTCAGCACTTAATGGATTCTTTCCTATTCTGGTGCCACAAATAATGTTCCTAGTCTGTGAGGAAAGAAAAATCTGATTATTCATTTTGGAATAGATGATTGATTAAAAAGTGTTCCTTCCAAAGTTGTTGCATTTCTCTGCAAGGTGTTAGACTAGTTCTGCTGTTTATTTATACCAGAAATGCATTTCCGTCACCAAAATAAGGAGTGGAATTGAGAAATTGTGTATTTGATCATATTTTCAGCATTGTTATCAATTCAGTTATTCAAGCTTCTTTTAGGGCTAAATGCATATGTACTTTTGAGAGCTATGAAAGACTCCTATCTAAATATAGACTTAATAATTTTTTTTTTCTAAACAGTTCTGAAAACATTGGTGTAGCCCTGTTCCCTCCTCCTTGCAGAAGGCACACTTTTTTATGCAAGCTGTAACTTTTTTTTTTTTTGAAAAACATCTCCTAGTTAGAGCTCTTGCACTGGCAGTCTTTGAAAAGAACATCTCAGCCTTTCCGTTTTTGAAGTGCCCTGTGTCAGCATCCCTCAGGACTTAATCCATGCTTTCTATCCTGATTTGCTTATTGCTTGCATGTGATATACACTGAGTTGGCCAGTTTGATTCTGATTATTTTAATTTATTTTTTTGACTTCAGCAAACAAGGCATGAAAATAAACCAGGGTTTCATTGTGATGGACTAAAAACTTAGCTTTGTCTTTGAAAACAGAGGTGCATGTACATGTATTGATATGTATTATACACAGACAAATAGCAAACAATTCTGGTTAAAAATCACTTAGCCTAGAATTCCTGTGGGATCTCTGCAGAACTAGAAATTGGAGGATTAGCAGTTAGGCGTGAAAATACCATTAATACTACTGAGACTTGCTTGGAGTCTGTTTCTCTTTTATTCCACTTAAATGCTGTGTGGAATAATTCGTAGATTAATCATGCTGTTACAGCCATGAAATGTCTGTGTTAAAATTTGCGGAGTAAGGTAATCTTAGGTCAAAATAGTCTCATGATCATTACCAGACTTATGAAAACTCTACATAAAATGTGATAACAAAGCTGATGGATTCATTAACAGGTTGTTCTCCATTTTTCTTCCTGCCCTACATCCTTTTTCACTATCAAAAATTAAGTCTATTTTGTGTATACATAGGTTCTTATAAATTTTAATACACATTTTGCCTACAGAGGCTTCTGTCCTGTACTGCCTTATGTCAGCACTGCATTTGATGATAATTGAAAGTAGTTAATAACTTTAGACCATTATTTTTCTTTTTATATCAATATTTTATTTTAATTTAATTTTTTATCAATTTTGTATTAATTTGTTTAGAGCCTCTCCATTTTAGCGCAGCTTTCCAAAATTGCGTTAATTTCTGCTGCACGTCTCTGAACTTGTTCCACTTTGTCTTTTTAAAACACAGCTAAGTATGGAATGTACTTTGTCCGGTTGAGACACATTCCCATTGTCTCACAACTGGTTAATGTCTCTTACTCCTTGGGGAGAAAAATCTGCTGTGGTCCTTTGAAGTAATTACTGTGGTCCTTTGAAGTAACTTTGGGTAAAGCCCGTAAGACCTGTTGATGTGATCCGTAGTGTGTAGCTAAAAAAACTGTTTGCCTTTCTAAAGCCTCTCTTTCTCCAACTGACTGCTCTGATGCTTGAATAGTGCATTTTGGGGTACCTATATAAATCACCAGTCTGTTTTGGATAGTGTTTAATAATAGGTAGTGTGAATAAGTTGACATTCTCAGCTGTTTGGGCATTGCTGTCTGCTTCAGCAGTGGAGTTCTATACAACTTCCATTGCTATCATTTCTGTGTGCATGTGTTATTTTTTTTGAGTTTATTAAAGCTCTGAATGTTAATCGAGTGCATGAATGTTTGACCAGTTAAGGTGAACATTGATGGGAAAAATACCCACTTACCTTCTTTCTCTCTTAAAACATAAAACAACACAAAACCCAACCAACCACAAAAACAGCAAAACCCCTTGTAGTCCCTGGAAAGATATTTAGTTCTTATACCACATGTGAATATTGAACAGTACTCTTAATTTAACCAAATCTGCCTGCTTAGTGGTGTTTTAAACTGAGTTCATCAATAAGAACTTTGAAATTAATTTGGTAAACTTTGGAAGATGTGTGTTTGACTTGGTTTTCAGCAGTTGATAGGAACTGAAAGTGTTGCCTTCTGATGTTTTAATACTTTAGCTTGGAGATTTCCTCCAAACCCCTTGAATTACTCTGTTTCTGAGCATGTGCTCTCACTGTAATAAAAGTTTTTTCAGCCTATAGTCTATTTTAACTGAAGTCAATTAACTTTACAAGCATTTTGACATTCTGTAAAAACCCTAAAGGTTTTTTGGGTCAGAATGATGTTGTGTTTGTTTGTTTTTTTTTTTGTGTAATATGTATAATACCCTTCTTTGAACAACCATGTATATCTTGAGTTACTTTCATAAGTTTAGTAACTTATCCTGCATTTTTGCAAAAGAAACTGCAGTTTAACTATAAATATATTAAAATGCCACAGAATTCAGGGCTACAGCTCAAAAATGCTGATCAGTTTGTAAAATCTAAATCAGCCCCTCTATGAAACCTAGGGAAGGACCTCTGTGGTAGCAGAAAAATTTCCAAAAATTCACCACAGTCTTTTTCTAAGTTACAGTTTGTGCTGATGTTTCCAGATAGCTAAGAAGAGATGGGAAAAGCAGGAAAACATTTTTGATTTAATCACAGTACTGATTTGGAAAGGGAGCTTAAGAATGGAAAATATTTCTGTGTTTTAAATCATAAACACAAAACTATGAAGCACATGCTAGAGTGTGATTACATTAAATTGGATTGTCTTCATTACTAATGAAGAAAATTCTTATTTTGGAAAATAAGGTGGTCAGAAATCTTACTTGTTGAACTTTAAAAAACATTATATCCAGACTAGTTTATTTACTGTTTTCAGTACCATTTGTTGAGGTACTTGGGACTTGGCTGCTGTACTTGAGAACAGTAGATACAGTTTTTGAAGTACCATCATTCTGTTTTCCTATGTTGGAAAACTTTTTCTACATTCTTACTTTCAAAAGATGTTTGACAGTATTGATGGGCAATGCTTATCTTTTCCCTTGAAAATATTCAAATTCCATTGTAAAAGACACAAATTTTTCATTTATTTTGATCAATTAAAAAAGTGCTTCTTAAGAGAAATCTTGCATGTCTAGCCCTTGCATCCTCTGTGCAAACAAGTTCTGATTTAGGTCCCTTGATCTCTTGTAGAACTTGTAAAATAGGAAGACTTCATGTAATCTGTGGAGACGAGTAGTTGGATGGAAGACTGAATACTCATTTCTAGATGTAAACATGATGATATCATGAAGAGCACATATATGAGCTAGGTAGCAGTTGTATCCAAGTCAAGGTCTCATCTGCCATGTAACTGAAATAAAAATGTATGAGTCATTTTGTCTTTTGACTCCTAGTTGATCAGGGCATTTCTCTTGCGAGACTGGCCGGTGAAATATACCCATATTCCTATAGTGTAGAGCGTTGTATTACTTCATACTGGTGGACTTCTCAGGTTTGACCACCGTGACTTGTTCTAACCCAGTCTGTCCTTTAAAGCTAACACCACACTTTTTGTTGTACAAAAATTTTGTTATTTTATAAGTAAAAGAGACTTAACAACTTAGTGGTTTTGTTTTTGTTTTTAAACCAAGATTTCTGCTACATTCCAGTACCAGTTGAAAGATGGATGATGATGACTTCGGAGGATTTGAGGTATATTATTTGGATGACTTAATTTTGAAATGTAACTATTTTCGACTATTTTGTAGGAACTTAAAGCATTATTTTGAAATGAGTAACAAGTTTTTTTATGTTTCTAGGCAGCAGAGAGTTATGAGTTTGGAAATGGTGGAAAGCAGACTACATCTCCTGCTATTGCTTGGGCAGCATTTCCTACAGGTATTGATGAAATCACTATAAAGATTCTTAGTAATGTATTGCTGTCCTTCTGTATTCACTGTAAGTATTAGTACCCAGAAGGGTTGTATATACACCCAAAAAAAAATAGACATTAGTCAAAACCTATCATAAGAATGTTCCTGTGTAATTATTTTGGGAAGCTGCAGTTCTTAAGAGTTAAACTTTCCTGAGGAGTGAAAGAGATGTACAGTTTATCCGGTTCAAAGGCTGATTGGAATCATGGGAAGAAGAAATGGAGCTTCTTCACTCATAGCATATTCTTACTTTTGAGTATGGGAGATGTGTTTCAGATGATGGAAAAGTATACAAAAAGTGAACATAACAATAGGACTTGAAAATGTTGCTTCCTCCGTTAGATTCCTTTGACCGTTACAGCGTCTTTTAGTTGCTTTGAGGGAGTGGGGAGGAATGATCCTTTTTACTGAAGAAGTTTTAAAGTTAGCAATTATATTACACACCCTTTATCTCAAGCAGAAGCCGAAATATTAGGGAACTACTTTTATTAATTTATACAAATGGCCAATGCCTCTCTGGATTTAAAAAAATTAATAAAAGCTCATTGATAGTGAATAAATGTACAGTATCAGTAGAATTAGAACCTAAAGGAGGTGTTACTGATGGCAATTGATTTTGTTGTGGGAATTTAGATTTCACTGCTTTCACAAAAAGAAACATCAGTTGAGCTGTTCACATTTTGTCTTAGGAAAAAAAACCAAAACAACCCACATTTTATTCTTTGATCAGAAACTAAAGATTTCTGCCTCTTATTCATTACAGTAACATGATAAATTATGCAAAGTAATTATAGTTTTAACAATTAGGATTGGAATTTGTCTCAATATGGGCTCTCCATAAATCGTGTTCTTCAAGTGTTTTTATTTTATTTATTTATTTATTTCACTGCTGGCTTTCATCCATTACAGAGTAACTAGTTTTATTTGTCATTGAAATAAAGGAAAACAAATAATAAGGGAACTAATGGTTTTCCAAATAACTATTATTCATCTTGTCATTTTGGCTCTTATTCGAAAATACTGCTTAAATTCATTAGCATAGTTGGATATATTTAATTAAATCCAGTATAGCCGTGTGACATCTATCTCATGAGGTCTAATTTAAATAAATCTAATAGTGTGTGTAGAATTTAAATGATTTATAAGTAACCTAGAAGTTTTGCATATAATTTGTGACACAGAAGTCTTAGAGTAGACTATACCAAGGTATTTTAAGTATTTTAAAGTTAAAAAAACCTTCTTCAGAGTATTTTATTAGTGTAACAACTGTACGTGACTCTTTCATACCAGTCTTGCTGTGAATAAATTAACTTATTGTAAGAGGCAAGATTTTAATAAGATTGATCAAAGTGCTTGGTAATTACTGACTTCTAAGCTAATGTTTTTAGTAACTGAATTGTCTGCCCTGTATTATTTATGTGTAGGTTGTTCTTGTCTTAACTAGAAATTTGCTAGTCAATTTGCTGAAAAATGTCGGAAATTCAAATATATTATGGTACTATTGAGATGATTTTGAAAAATTTGAAGTGTGATACTGTTGCATACGCACAAGATTTGGTGAACTTCATGGAGGAGTATGTTACTCATCAATTTCCTGCATATCTAATCTTCGTAAAGTAGAAAAAGTTATAAAACAAAGCACTGAAACTTGATGCAATATTTCTCAGTGTGCAAGAAAAAAACAGAAATTATTACTAGGGCTACAGTGTTAATTACAGTGAGCAATTTCATCCTTGAAATTTGTTTCAGACTTGTTAATATCTTTTGAACATTGATTTCCCTGTTTTGATAGACTTACAGTATGATAAAATGTTTTACGGGTTTGTGCAAATAGTCTTCTATGCAGTACTTCAAATCAGAAAGTGCTTATTAGTTGTGGTCGCTGGTTCAGAAAGCGAGAAAAACAAGAATTTGTACAGCAGAAATATTATAGCTTTCTTTCCCCTTGCACCAGGACAATTACCAGAGAGCATGCACCTTGTTCTGTTAGGCTTCTCTAGCACTGTCATCTAATAGGAAAACTGGCTTTATTCTAAATAGTAAAAGTGAGAAAAAATGTATTTATTTTTTCTCTCTCATGTTTGCAAGTTTGAATTAGAACCTATCATACTGGGTGCTTTATAAACATAGAAATAGAAATCAGGGCTGGTATTCATGAAGTGAAAGGTAAATTCAGTGAGAGATGAATCCCTTTGCATTCTAGCTGGTCCTCAGAGATTAGAGGGGCTAGGGGCAACTGGAATTATCTCTTAGCAGGTAGGCCAATTAGGATGTGTTGCTTTAGGTCCGACACCAGACGCACGCTAACAGCCTATTTGCTGTAGATCTGGTTTCCTGCAAAGGCAGCAGTCATATGCAAGACTAGCACAGGTTTCCCATGATGTCTGTCACCAGATACACAAACAGCCTATTATGCTGTAGGTCCTGTTGCATTCGCAAGAAGCAGCTGGATTTGTGAATGACACGTTTTATTTACACGTGAAACGTACACAGATTCTTTAAGCGTGCTTTTGATAAGTACGCTAAGCTGCAGAAATTGCTATATAGCTCAAAAATAAAATTATAATTAAAAACATAATCTCCAAGGGAAAAAACAAACAAATGTACACTCAGCATAGCAGAGACACAAATCTTACCAAAAGACATCCTTCCTGGGATGGACGAGAACGACAAAACCCATCGATCTGTCCTTAAGATTTGGTGTTGTAGGCAAATCATTAAGTGGGCTCATCAGTTATACAAACATTCCTTGGTGGGCTTTTCAGCCTTGATATCTTCTACCAGCAACAGGTAATTGTCTTGCTGTCTTGTGCCAGACACAGTCAATTGCTGTGCTAAGCAGGAGAATGGGGAGGCCAGGGCTGCACCTGGTCTCACTCTGCATTCAGTGTCATCACAGCACAGACCACCAAATCTATGCCAAGCCTCAGTGTCTGCTCTAGACACTAGATGCCTATCAGCAGTGATAAGTTTCAATGGTTTGTGCTTTCTGCTTCCAACAGCTGGTCTGAAGACCTTAGATCTGTGAGAAAGTATGCGTTATCAATGTGAAGGAATGAGCAAGTAGTGAAAGAAAAATAGTGTGCGTTTGTGCAGTTGTGTTACTTAGATGTTTTTGCTACTACTCAGCAAAGTCTGAAGAATCGCCTGTTACTGTATTGAGTCTATTCTTATTGCTTAAGTGAGACAGAAAAAAAATAATCCTTGTTACTTAGTGTCGTTATATATGTGATAGATTTCTGTTTTTCTTTCCAGCCTTAACATGAGGGGAAGTACTAAAAAGAATTCCTACTGTATGCACATTGTCTGGTCTTTGGAGAGATATGTGGGAACTATTCAAGCATCAGCGTTTTCTTAGCTTGGAGTCAGTAAATCTATTTGTAAAGCTGAAAAAGAGGAAAATCTATTTGAGAAAAACACAACCAACAAAACACGTTGAGAATAAAAAGTTGTTCTTTGAAAAGATGAGATGTCTCTAAGAACAGTAATGGAGTACTAAGTCTTAGGTTTAAGCCTCATGCCTAAATACAGTTCAGAACTGAAAACAAAAATTTAGGTTTCTGAGAACTCTAAAGTAAATTATGAAGTGCTTTCATGTCTTATCACTAGTCTACCTGGTTCCCAGAAGAGATTCAAAGAGGCTGACTATATTAATTGTTATGACTGACCATAAACCTCATGGTATTTTCTTGGTTTGTTATTGTAAGACACTTTCCAGGGTGTTTTGCTCTTTGGATTCATAAACAAGCTTTTTTGGAGGAAAAAAATTTTAACAGTTATACTGTAAAGGAAATTATTTAAGAACTAAACATTAATATTTAAACTGAGCTATTTTTTAATACAGTGGCCAAATCTAAGGGAAATGTGTTGTTATTGACTTGAGAGAAGTTAGTGAGGGTAACTTGATACACTTCCAAAGGAAAGTAACTCTCAAGTATCTTGGACTCTAGAATGATCCTTGCAACTGACAAGCGAGATACATCAGTGAAAGAATTATTTCTAAGTCAGTTTTGCTTTGTTTATTCTTTAGGTGCTTAATAGTAGAAACACATTATTATGTACTTAATAAAAATAAAGTTTTAAGAGTGATGTCAGTTTGCAATTCAGTAAGTGCACTGAAATATCGATGTGCCTACTTCTTTTCATTTGTTTTAGAGCTGTGGTTTTTTTTTCTTCCTGAAGAAGAGATGTATAAACTGTCAATTTTCTTGCATTTATGTAGGTGTCATGTTGTGTGCCTTTATGCCTGAAGGAGGATCTTGAAATTTAACACTGTACTTTCATGCCAACAGATTCTGGTGTTGTCTATGCTTTTCTAAGGATATGAATCACAAGTATGTTGCTTATAGAGAATAATAGGAGCAGGATCTGGGTCTCTACGTGCTGTATTAGTGTTTAATTTTGTCAGGAATTCCTCTCTGGACATCAGAAGGAGCTCATGTAATGGGGGGGATGGAAAAACTAAGCAGACCTTCACCAAAGGAGGACTGTTTTAGCTGAGATGGAGCCTCATGAATCCATGGGTTGTGAATTGGTTTAAGTAAAACAAGTTTATTTAAAAAAAACCAAACAAAACAGAACAGGGTGAGAGATGCTTTTTCAGTGCTTTAAGAAACAGTCATATTGACTGAATATTTTGGCAGTTTTCTGGAAATCAATTATTTTAAAAAATAAAAGAAACCTGATAGAAATGAGTTACCAGCTTTCTTATGTTGTATAGTCATTGAATACTGAAAGATTTCTTTCTGCTGTGCAACTAAATGGTCACAATGTTGTAAATGTTTGGTAGCTCTATATAAATTTCACTTAAATAAGAAGGTAGGAAATAAAATTAATATTTCTGTATGGCCTTAGATTTAAGATGTTGGAATAGTATGTGTAACTACTTATTTTCTGTAATATTTTGGCTTTGGAAGACTAAAATATGGAGAAGCGGGTTCTGCTGTGAACTGTAAAAAATTGTATTGAAAGTACATTGGTTTTTTTCTTCCTCTATATATGTTCATGTAACGCTGCAAAATGGTGTGTGGAGAGAAGCAGCCAAGTGTTGGTAGGAGGACATTCATGCTCATGGAAATCAACAGGGAAATTGCTATGAACTTCAGCATTATACAGATATTTATCCATTGATCCCAATTCTAATTCCCCAGTGAATGTGGAAATGCACTTTATTCTGGTGAATTGGTGATCTGCAAATCCAGTGATTAAAAAAATTGAGAAATTTGCTATGGCCAAAAAAAAGGCAGGAAGTTGCCATGGAAGCTACTAAAAAACATGCAGTTTTGCAGAATGCTGTGCATGCTGAGACTCTTACAAGATTTATTATGGGCATATTGAATCTCACTTGATATCTATTAATGTATCCACTCATTCTTTAAGCAATTTAACCCTTTCTAATAGTTATCCATTTACACTGAGCTAAAAGCAATGTGAGTACAGGAAATATTTTGTCTGTTTTCAGTTAAACTTATTAATTGTTGTTTTTTGATTTCCTGGCAAAGATGATATTTTTGAACAGTTTCTGTTGTTCTTTCATAATTTTTTTTCAGTGACAATCATAGACTAATTTTATTGGCTCTGTTAATATATTTTACAATGCATTTGACTTACTCTGCTGTGTGCTAGTTTGCAGTGTATTGGCAAAAGCAAATTGGTTTGTTTGTAAATACAGTCATTTTCAGTTTATTTTTCCCTAAGCTGCGTATTCAGCATTACGCACACTGTAGATCCCCGTATTCTAGCTCTGACGTAGTTGACAGAAATTCCTGCCTTGTGTAATACAGTTTCCTGTCTCATAAAGTTGTACTTGAGCAGCTGTGTGTATGGGATTTCAGCAGATCACTGAAATTTGGACACACAAAACAAGCTTTAAACTTTCTATCTGAATGTAACTTTTAACTGAAAATGTTCCCTGTGTATACAGAATAATTTAAAGGGTCATTGAGTTGTATCATTGAACATATGGGTAGTTGAGGATGGAGACTTAGGGTTTGTTTCTGGGATTTTTTTATTTTTAACAGCTGAAGCTTACCTGTAGGGGAATTGTGCTGCAGTTAGTTTACAGTGTTCCTCAAAAATACGTCTTTTACTCAGAGCCTCACTGACATAATATCTCTTAATTGCTGGATATAAGTAACATCCAATTAGTAATTATTAATCATGTTTATTTTTTTCAGTGGCATATTTTGTATTTACTGTCTTCATTCTGAAGCTCAGTATGAAGTATAGGACTCATCTGGAATGCTTATAGTTCGTGTTCGGCTACTTGATTTTGTTTCCAGAATTTCTGATCACCTAGTGATTCTAATAATTGTTTGAGCTTCATTACTGGGATAAAGATACAGAATTTTTCTTGCACGAGCACGATTGCAGGCTGTTACTGATCTCTGCTTCTACTAGCAAACTGCATGTTTTTGTCAGTTCTTACATACAAGATTATGATGGAATATTCTTAATATTATGAGCAGTTCAGAAATAATAAAATACATTTTTTTTTTAAGTACGGTTCTGGCAGCACCTTATATCTACATCTTATTTCAGCCTTTTTGGGCATATGGCTGTTGATATACCTGTAATTGAGTACATGCTGCGTGAACACTTGACTTTCAGATACCTTCCAACCCCCTGTCACATGGACCTTTCAAGTAAGGAAAAACAATAAACTCATAATAGTTCCCGGTAATTCTGGAGAGGGAAACTAAGGAGCTGCAGCAACAATTGAAAAAGCAAAGCTGAAAAGAGAACTAAAAGCAGCAGGGCCCATCTAATGCCCAACTGGAAAGACTTGTGCTGCTGAGATGTGTGGGCTTAGAGGCTTCATTCTGGAAGAATAATGCTCATCATGTTGGCCAGAGGTCCTGTTTCTCACATTTGAGATGACAGGCATGTCCAGTGCCAAACCCTGCATCCGCCAGTTGCTGAGAGCACTGAGGACACACCTCTGAGTCCTACCGTCCCTGAGATGAACCAGAGCTTATGGCGGGGCCTGTCCTGTGCTTCTCTCAGGCAGTGGAACAATGCTCAGCAAGTAACGTCCGTCTCCTTGGTTCCCTGCCAAAATGTTAGATCCTCTTCAATGACACGACCAGAAACACTGGTCCTGTTGCAGAATAAAGCTCAGGAGGGTCCCTCCCTCTGAACCCCAGGAAACTCTTTGTCACTGGAGGTCGGGGGGGTGACTGAGCTGTGGCACAGGTTGCCCAGGGAGGTGCTGGAATCTCTGTCCTTGGAGACCTTCAGGAGCTATCTGGACAGGGTCCTGGGCAATTGGCTCTCAGTGTCCCTGCTTGAGCTTGTCTGCCGGCGTGTGCAGCTGGCTCCTGGGAAGCCTTCCAGCCACCCGGGTTCTTCTGTGCAGCTCTCCCATGGAGGCCTAGGGGCACGTTCTAGGTGTGTGTTTGTGCCTGTGTGCGTCACATGTGTCTATACACACACATATGTTGAAAGAGCCATATACATAAGGACACAAGGAGAGGAAGGAGCAACCCCAAGAGATTACCAAAAAAGACGGCAAGAACTGGAAGAACCATTCCATGGGTTCATGAATCAGCAGCTTTATTTGGAGGAACTTGATGTCCTTGAGGTTTGTGTTGGGGCGGTTACTGTGTTCACGGCTGTGGGGATATTTTAGCTGCTGGTTGGTCTCTGGAGGGGTGCAGAGGTGGAGGGTGGTGGGGAGGTTATTTTAGACCATGGCTGTGAGGAGCTTCTACCTACAGGAGAGTGATGGTGTATAGAACAGGTGGACTAGAGAGGTAGTAGGTGGTGTGGAGATGCCTTCTTGATGGCTGTCGGGAGCTGCCTGTAGGTAAATCACAGAATCACAGAATGTTAGGGATTGGAAGGGACCTCGAAGGATCATCAAGTCCAATCCCCCTGCCAGAGCAGGAACCTAAGTGACATCACACAGAAAGGCGTCCAGGCG
>VWZK01008368.1:6530-64612 GCA_013396935.1 Baryphthengus martii | reverse complement strand
AGGGCTTTTTTTTTTTTTTTTTTTTTTTGAGCAGAGGGAGGATTTGTGTTCTTTTTTTGACTGAAGGGCCATTTTCTGTGTTGAAAGCTCTTCATTTGCCCCTCTGACAATGGTTTGATAAGTAAATTTCTATTACTGGTAGAATGATGAAAATACACTTTTCTTCAGCCACAACAGAGCCTACATTTTTGAATTTTGGCTAACAGTGAAATGTGAAAAGCCTGTACCCTTTCTTGTTTCAGCTAGACCAGCAACTTTTTAGCTTGTGTGTTCTCTGGAAAGAGTGCTTTGGACATTCTGAAATTTGAAGGCTCGTGTATTTTTTAAAACTAAAATGTCATTTGGTTAGATAATCTTACTAAAAATAAGAAATACGCTTTGTTACTTCTAAATAATTATGTGCGTAAATTCCAATTGTAGGCCATGTTTCAGGTTTTCTCATTGTGTTCTGTTTAGCTACTGACAGACAATAAACTCTCCTTTTAATGCAGGAAATAATAAAACTAAAGAATATAACATTAGCAAATGTCCTAAAGGAAGAAAGGGAGTTGAGAGTAGGTCCTTTAACATTATTTTCAAATACAGATCAGATTTTGTACTTTTGGATAAAAGTAAAGGAAAATGGTGGACATAAAAATATCATATAATATCCTTACATCTCTGTAGAGGAGGCTGTTAGGAGAACTGTATTCTTCTATAATTGTGCTTCCAGAGCCTGTTGAGGTTTCATGTCAAAAAAGCCTTCAAAATTTCAGGTTCTAACATCACAATCTTTAGTGGTGTCAGACTCTAATCTTGAGCAGTACTCAAGTAGAATTAGCATGTCTAGCTTCTCTTTTTTTCTTACAGTAGGGGAATTCAGACCAGAAACTGCAGTTTTCTTTCTGGCTGTTTTGTCTGCTGGATCTTATGTATCCATGTACAATCAAGATCTTAGCTATTTTTGTTTCTTTCTTATTTTGAATCCTTTGAATCCTTGGAGAGATATTTATTGAAAAGTCAATGTTATTTGAGTGTCTGTCTGGAACAAAAGGTGGTAAGGGAGTGGATTAAATCAGATCAGTCAAACCTGTCTTAATAAAAACATTGAGATGTTCTTTTCACCACCTCTCCCCAAATCTCAAGTGTTCTTGGCTTTCAAATTGCTGTCGAAAATGTGGCATCTGAAATTAATTTACCAGCTTTTAGTTCTTTTTTGTTTAAGAAGAAAAAAAAATCTTTGGCTATATTTTTGGCTATATTTTTAATTTCACCTAATTTATTTCAGTCCTTTTCTGAAAATATGATCTTATCAGTGTTTCATCTGGTTTGGGTTGTGTATTCTAGAAACATCCGTTTCAGTTTTTGCACTTCTACAGTTCACTGAAATAGCATTAAATAAATGTTGTAGACGTGTCCCAATTAGTCTTACTCTGTTGGTCTAACCTCAAGATGAGATATTTGTTTTAGCACAAAAAAAAATTGTATTCCCTTTCCATGGCTACTGTTTGCAGGCTACACTGGGTGAAAATATGAAATGACTAATCCAAGGAGAGTTTATTTCCATGTAAGCTTGAAGTTTTGAGACAGATGATTCAGTTTCATTTCTCTCTCTCTTCACTTCTTTTGACCTCATTGGAAACTGAAGTATCTGTGCTGTCCTCCTTCTTAAAGTCTTTTCCTCAAAGTATTATTGAAAAGCAGTTGAGGAGATCAGAAGCATTGATGTGAATCCGTCTAGAATTACTAGCTACCACTGCATTGTTAGGGTTTTATTTTTGGCCAGCATATCCTACATATGAATTTGTGCATGGCCTATTTCAGACAAGTCTAGTTTCGAAAAAGTAACCTTAGTATTTACAGTTCTTAAAGTCTTTAATGTCATTTGGAAATTAAATTTGAATGTTAATTTTTTCTACCCTTTCTTTTGCCATTTTGTGTTTCATATGAATTAGATTCAAGCAGATATTCCAGTTGCCTCTTTGAACTCAGTTGAAGACAAGACTTCAGTTACATCAGCCGTTGATTTGGTTGATGCTGAGACACAGAGAGCAAATGAACTGAAAAGCTATCCTCAACAAACTGTTGCAAACCTAGAAATCAAACTTTGCACTGCTGAAGAAGAGAAATTATTTAGCACAAAGGTATGAATAGGTTTTTTAATGAAAATTTTTGGCATTTGTGTAGGTGTTAAATATAGTTGATACTGGCAGAGATTTGCAGAGCTTTTTTTTTGTAGAAATCAGACAAATTCAGCCAAAATTTTATTTATTTTTTTTTCATGTCTGCTGTCTACTTTAGACTCAATTTTTCTAAAGGTTCAGGAAAAAAAAAAGTTTCTTCCTGGAGGTATTAAAACAATAACAATTTTCTTAGCATGGAGCTGTGTTGTTAGAAGGCATAGTGATTCCCTCTGGTAACCAAATTATTCATATTCCTTCTGACCTGATGTGCTAAGAGTACCAAGCAGGTCTGTGCCTGTAATTAAGCATTTAAGTTAGTGGAAGGTCACTGAGGCATAGGACAGTAAGTTTAACTTCTGCTTTTCTTAATACTGTTCCTTGATGGCTAT
Source organism: Baryphthengus martii (assembly GCA_013396935.1). Lineage (NCBI taxonomy): Eukaryota > Metazoa > Chordata > Aves > Coraciiformes > Momotidae > Baryphthengus > Baryphthengus martii. The sequence goes on along the minus strand of VWZK01008368.1, from coordinate 62,061 downwards.
CAGAGTAGGCTAGGGAAGGAGGAAATAGCTTGTTGGAAACAAATATGAGGATGAGTAATGAGAGCCAAAGATGAGGAGGTCTAGAATGAATGATTTTGCTAGGAATTAAGTATGTAGAGGACTGGAAAGGAAGCATGAATTCAGACTGCAAGAGGAGACAGGTTGAGAGCTAGGCTCTGAGTTGTTGCACAATCAGTCTGTAGAGTTGAATCAAAAAACTTTGAATCTCAAGAACTGTTTTTGTTATTTCATCCACAAGCAGGACTTAACTAAGCAGACCTGCTCTTTCTGTCCTCCTTATGACCTTCTCACTTGTGCTTTTGTTTGAACAGCTGTACAGTGATCTGGCAGGTCATTTGTTTCTATACTGGCTTCCGGCGTGGCTGCAGAAATAGTTTTTCTTGAGCAACTGAAAGGGTGCCAACAGCTTATGTATAGTAGGAATGGGTTTGGTAGGAGCAACAGCTGCATTAAGCAAAAAGAAAATTTTTAGTTCTTTGTATAGCAAATGATTTTGAAGTTTGTTGTTGGTAGTATCATTCTCCTTCTCTATTACTTCATGTTGGGCTTCTAAACTGGCTCTCTACAAGATCACAGAATATTTAAAAATCATATTCGTTTTGGAGACATAGGTAGAGGTCATTAGGGCTGTGTGTAATGGGATTTCTGCCTTTTTAGTGAAGTCATTTGCTAAAAATACAAACAATATGCTGCTTTTCAAATGCAGAAAGACAGAACAAGCTGTTAAAAACAGGGAAATAATTGGAATATGATAGTTCCAATTGGAAGGGACCTACAGCACTCACCTGGTCCAACTGCCTAAGCAATTCAGGGCTCACCAAAAGTTAAAAGCATTTTATTAAGGGCATTGCCCAAATACCTCTTAAGCACTGATGGACTTGGGGTGTTGACCACTCTAGAAAGCTTGTTCCAATGTTTGGCCACCCTCTCAGTGAAAAAATGTTTCTTAATGTCAAGTCCGAACCTCTCCTGGTGCAGCTTTGAACCATTCCCATGGGGCCTGGCACTGGATAACAGAGACAAGAGATCAGCACCTGCCTCTCTGTTTCCCCTCCTCAGGAAACTGTAGAGACCAATGAGGTCACCTTTCAGTCTTCTTTTCTCCAAACTAGACAAACCCAGTAACCTTAGCTGCTTCTCACAAGACATACCTTCCAGGATATGCTTTTCATTTTAAAAACCTTATGCTTCTTGAAAATATTGTCTCAATTTAAAGGCTGCAGTCACAATTTTCTTGCATGATCTTTTATCTGTGTGTATTATGATAGCAAATGTCATAGTCTTCAGAAATGAAATTGACTGGAATGATTAACTGAATCTGTATTTTCACAATTCGCAAATGGTTGCAACTTCACGTATTTTATTTTGCAAATTTTACAGGAAGTAGAACATTTACTGGAAAAACATAGTATTCTAGAAATGGATTTCTTGAAGGAAAAAAGAGATGGAGTAATTTCAAATCAAGATCATTACAAGACGCTCCAGGTAATTTGATTCTTGTAGTATCCTGTGTTTTTTCAGGGTGGTTTTGTATGGAGTATATTTATGTTCAACAAATAATCTGTTAAGTGTCTACAGGCCTGCTCAAAGCCTTTTGAATTTAAAGAATTCCTGAGGTCTTTAGCTTAAAGCCTGACATTTGACATTAGTAGGAATATAGGTTTAATTGCCCACTTGAGTAAGAACATTATTGTAACTGGGATCACTCATCTTCGTTATGATCTGTTTCATAGAACAGATTAAAAGAAAAACACCTTGCATGGTAGATGTGTGTTTAATGGTATAACTTAGTATGTTTTAGAGTAGCTATGGACAATTATTTAAAAAGTATTAGCCGACTTGAATACGGAATAGCTTGCATAATATAAATCTGTATAATGTAATTAGATGATAGACAATGGAATCGATTTTTGCAAGGGAAGCAATTTTGACATTGTTCATTACATACATGAGTGGTCTCACATACAAGAAAAAATTTTATTGACATTTTCAGTCTTCTTCCAGTGTTATAGCAGGACAAACTAAATATTGTATCCTAACAACATTTCAGAAGTTTCTTGTTGGTAATTCAGCTTCATTTAATTTTTAAGTAGCTACTATATTGTTTCCCATTGGTACTTAAGGTTGCTGTAATAATTTGTATTGAATTTCTGACTGCAGTACTTCCTAGAAATTATGCTAATATAATCATCTAATTTTTTTTTCTTTGTGTGTAACATCCTACTCAATGAGAAAAATGCTTGATTAGCTATGTTATAAAAATAAGGTTTGCTTAAAACTCTTCTGATTTATGGAGTATTATACTGGCTAAATTTGTCAAGAGTATATGATGATTACTAATAGAATTAGAGGTTTTGGTAATACTTTCACAACAATCTTCAAACAGAAGTATTTAGTAGCAATGTTATTGAGGTTTGCAATTATCGGTCTGTATCATATCTGTTTGAGTCAGGTACTACAGTTTTCGAGAATAACAATGAAAGTGTCATAACCTTTTGTAGAAAAACTCATATACTTCCTCTTCTTGTCTTCTGGATACAGCCAGAATCAAATCAGAGAAGAAAAGTGAGTCATGCATCTAAGAGATGAACGTTAAAATTACCTCCATGAAACTTGAACATTGGATGTGTTCTGTTAGTAGTGCTTTTAATGCCAGTTCCTTTTGTCCTTCTCTTTGGGCTCCTGCAACACTGGGGTCAACACCTGCGGCCACACACTGAGTAAATCTGGCAGCTACACCATACAGATGTCTGTCTTGCTAGCGTTTATTTTTCCACTAGAACCAGCTGGTTATTAGTGCTGTTGACTTAAAAAGCTTAACACAGACTATGGTTATGACTCTAGCATAGCTTTGGGAACTCTCAGGATAGAACTTCCAACTGAACTGATTCTGGCATCCTGAGCTGTAGGTGTGCATTGATTTAATGACTCTTAAGTGAAACTTCTGTGTTAATATTTGAGTATAATATGTAAAACAAATGCCTCATGACATGGTTCTAACTGCATTTTTACATGAACATGCATTATTTCATGCACCGTTGTATTTCCTAGTTAACTGACTTTCAGCACTCATGACATAGGGAGTTCTCAAGAGCTGGTTTGAAGGTGTAAAGCCAGTCAGTTAGTCAGATCTTTAACAAGGTGATATTTAAATTACTCTTTTCTTTTTTGGGGGAAGTTATTGTGGTTAGTTCTGAGAGAAGATTTCGTTAATCTTTGTAAACTAAGCCAGTATTTTTTTTTTTTTCATCTTTTCCCATTGAATTCTGCCTCAGTCAAGTGTGGCAGCTATGTTACCACAGTTTTGTTGACGCAAAATTGTTTCATTAAAATATACTTTCAGTTTTTTTGATATAAGAAAAATATTTTGAAAGACAAGGTAGTAACATAAAGCATGTTACAGATGTTTTCTCTGAGTTGGGTTAGCAAGCCCATGAAGTGAATTATGTTCTGGACTAGTCACAAACTTTCTTCATCATAGCTGTGTAAAAAGCCTTTTGCTTAATGTGGTAGTGCTGAATGGAAGAATGGAAGGGCAGTGATAATTACTGTTCCTAATCAGGGGAGGCAGGATTCCAAGTCTTTGGTATAGTGTTAGCATTTACCCAATGGATGGCAATGGAGTATTGCCACATCTGTGCTTGCGCAAAAGAGAAAAGTAAAAAGTTTCGTTTCATCTAAAGAAAATTAGCTTTTTAAAAAAAAAAAAAAGACTGAATGGAGCATGTTGTATTTTCACATTCTTAGTGTTGTTTCCGTATGTTACTACAACAACCAGAGACAGTAAAGGGGCATCAGGGGGTTCATAAATATAGTACCTAAATTGCTATTAACTGGTATTTAGAATTGTTTGGATATTTAATGCAATGGTCCCTTTGAGATCTTGAATTCATCCAAGCTGGTAAAATTAGAGTTATGATTCCCATATTCCCTCTTTGGTATTTGTAGTATTTAAGAGGCAGAATAACATACTATAGTTCTAAGTTCTTTGCATACAAAATATAGGTGAATTAAAATTGCTGTGAGAAGTGTAATTTTAGTTTTTTTGACTTTTGTGCATTGTTGCAACCATAAAGCTGCATAAGTGTAATGTTAGCCTTAGAATTCCTTGCTTATTTTGGCAGAAAGGAGACAGGTACAGATGTATGCCTGATTTATTAATTTCCCCTTTTTTTGATCATAGTCGTATATAGACATCTCATCTTTTAACACCTCAACTCTTCTCCTAAATATGAAGTGTTGCATATGTTCAAGATATTTTGTGCTAGTAGGTAATACTTTTTTTTTTTTTACTATAATGTAGAATTACTGGTCATTTTAATCCTATAAATCTAAAATTTTGCTGCAACCCCATTACAATATGTTGTAGAAATGTATAAATGTTGCATTTTTAAAATATCCAACCTCAGTTTGTAATATAGTGAAAAAACATCAATAGAGAAATGAATACTATTTAATAGGTGATGTTCTCTCATTTGCAAATCAGGGAGGGAACATTTAGTTTGAGAAGGGAAAATAGTGCCTGGGTTCTAGCGCTCTGAGTAGAAACTTAATTCTTTGGAGAGATTGTTTGGCTGATAAGTCTTCAGATGTTTGGTCTATCTACAGACAACTGGTTTTGATGATTCACAAGTACTGGATCATACTTTTCCTCTGCTATTTCTTTGATTTACCACACAGTCGCATTTAAACTAATACTGCATTGCTGCTGGAAAATTCTAGTTGCGGTTATACACATTTTTTCCCATCATCAACCCTTTCTGGAAGTTAAGCAGACTGTTGTTTTTTTTTTTTTTAAAGAACAATATAGTTGATGTGATGTGATCCTTCTTTTTGAAATAGACTTTTTTTTTCTTTTGGCAACTTACATCTATTCTTCTAACTTAACAAATCTATAGTTGTTTTGAATGAACCATAAATGTTTTCTTGTGGAATCCTTTATTTCTGTTCCACTTTTTTTTTTTTTTTTTGTAGGGAATGTCTTTTATATTTTTATTGAAAAAGTTACTTTAATGTGCTTGTTTAGCAATATTCCCATTGTTGCAAAAATTCATGGTTAAAAATTAGCTAGCTTAGTACTATAATTTCATTTTTGAATTATATTTTTGTGTGTAAAAAAACAGGTTGGAGATACTCCCTTTTTAAATGATGCTTTAGAAGGGTAAAAGAAGACGCTTATACTGAAGAAAACATTTGACACATCAGTACATAATGATCCAGAGAAACTTAAGTCATTCACTGTCACCTAGCTGGGATTAAATGGCATAGTATCTACTCACAGTCCTTGCCTGTAGCAACGTGGCATCCCTCCCATGGGAGGCAGTCCTCCATGAACCTCTCCAGCTAGCATGGGTCCCTTCCACGGGCTGCAAGCCTCGTGTCAACAGACTACTCCAATGCAGGCTTCCCTCAGAATCACGGCCGCCTTTGGGTCAGTCTCCAGCTCCACTGTGGGGTCCTCCACAAGCTGCGGATGGGAATCTTCTCCACTGTTGATCTCTAAGGGCTGCAAGGGCTTAGCCTACCATCTCACCACGGGCCAAAGGGGAATGTCTGTTTCAGTGTGCTTCCCCCGCTCCTTCCTCACTGACCTGGGTGCCCACATGGTTGTCTCTACCTGTGTCCCACTCCTTTCCGAAACAGAAGAGGTCCCAAAACGAAGGAATCTGCCCAACAGGTTTTCCCCTCTTAAATATGTTATCACAGAGGCTGATTGGCTCAGCCTTGACCAGAGGACTGTTCAGCTTGGAGCCAGAGCAGCTTCTTGAAGCTTCTCATAGGAGCCATGCCAGTAGCCCACTCCCCTGCTACCAAAACCCCCAAGATACAAACCTGACAGTTGCCATTTTTGTTGAACCTAAAATAAAGTACAGCATGAATATTCGTGTTTTTTCTTCAAACTGCAGTTCACCTTTGAAATTAATTTTCTAACATTTTGGCTGCAAAAATTATTTCCATTCCAGAGAAACTGATGACGCAGAGGCTGACAGATTTACTTCTGTTTGCAAGCTAAGTATCCCTTGAGGTGAACTTGGTAACTGAAAGGAAGAAATTATTTATGCTTTTCTGATATAATTTCCCCCTAACATCTCTATATGAATTTAAGAAAAAAGCTACTATTTTCATTTACTGAAAGATAATAGTGTGTAAGAATGCTTGTCGCAAAAAACAACCACAACTGTAACCTGTTTTGTGCTGTGTTTCAATTAATTTTTAAATAATTCGACCTAAACCTCAGTTCAGATTGGGGAAGGAGGGACTCAAACATAGGTTGTGGAACAGATTTTTTTCTTCTCCAGCTGACTCTGGAGATTTAGGTATGACTGATGTATCTAGGTCTTGTAAACAGCAAAATTTCTGTATTGGTTTTCTGTCTTTCCTATTTCTGTTTCTGAGCTATTGAAGCAGGTTAAACATAACTGCTTCTACACTTGCATGCTAGCTATGCTGAACTGGTTTAATGACTATTTCATTTTTTCTACACTTGGACACTAGAAATAATGTAGGTGATTTTAATATAAGCTACCTGAGATTTTAAATGGGGAATTGATTAACTAATTCACATAAGAATCTTCATAATTCTCTAAAATTTGAAAATGTCTTGTATTTCTTAATGGAAACTGCAGACTTGATTCAAAAGTCTTGGCCTGGAGTAAATGATATCCAGTGTGTTGCTGTGACCGATGGCTGCTTTTGATTGCAACATTGGCAGTAAAGCACATGAGAGCTCAGTGATACTTTTTTCCATTAATAAATATCAGTGAAAAGGTTAATGACTCACAGAAAACCTTGGATGGTGTTTGACAATTATGTCAGCATTGATTTTGTTATGATGCTTTATAGTAAGCATTTTGCTTCGCCTGTGTATCACTACTTTGTTTGAAAAATACTGTTATAAAATAATTGTGATAAAGTAGAAAAAATCCATCTAAAGTATTTATTTCATTCGCGGAATCATTACAGTTGGAAGGGACCTCTTGAGATACAGTTTCCCACAACAATCCTGCCTCTCAATTGAAGAGATACAGCTTTGATGGATGGACTGTTGGATAAGGAATTGGCTGTATGGCTGTATCGTTACAGTCAATAGCTCAATGTTCAAGTGGAAACCAGTAACAAGTAGTTGACCCTCCACAGTCCATAGCAGGACCAGTGCTATTGAATATCTTCATTAATGATGTAGTGGGATTGAGTACACCCTCAGCAAGTTTGTGGTTGACACCAGGCTGAGTGCTATAGTCAATACACTAGTGAACCAGTTGTCCACCATTGCCCACAGTTTGTTCTCTACAAAATTGCTTTCCTGCCATTTGACCCTCCGTGTGTACTGATGCATGACCTTATTCCTGTCCAGGTGCAGGACTTAGCATTTTCCTTTGTTAAATTCTGAGCCTGTCAAAGACTCACTGAATGGCAGGGTGATCTGGTGTCTCACCAGTTCCTCCCAGTAAACTTGCTGAGGGTGCATTCTACCCCATTCTACCCCATCATCCAGGTCATTAAAGGGGTCAGACAACACTGACCTCAGTATTGACCTCTGAAGTACACCACTTGTCACCAGGTGGACTTTCTGCCACTAATCATAACCCTCTGGACACAGACATTCAGCCAGTTTGAAGTCCACCTCTCTGTCCACTTACCTAACCCATACTTTGTGAGCTTGTCTATAAGGAAGCTTGTCGTCTTATGCTTATTTCAAGAATAAGGATGCTTATCAAAAGGGACCAGTGTCTTCTATATGGCATAAACTGTCAAAAGCCTTGCTAAGTAGAAATAAACAACATGCACTACTCTTATCTTAGAAAGCTATCAGGTTGTTTAAGCATCATTTTCCCTTTGTAAATCCATGCTGACTACACCTTGTATTTTATGTGTTTGGAAGTAACTTTCAGGATCAGTTGTTCCATCACCTTCCTGGAGACTGACGTGAAGCTGATGAGCCTGTAGTTTCTAAGATCCTCTTTCTGTCCTTCTTGAGGACAGGCATGACATAGGACATTCACTTTCTTCCAGTCCTTGGGAGCCTCCCCTGATCACCACAGTCTTTCAGAGATAATTGAGAGTAGCCTCACATTGACATCAGCAAGCTCCCTCAGCGCTTGTGACTACATCCTGTTATGACACAATGGACTTAATTCTGCTTTGTTATAATGTTCCCAAACCTGAGTGTCTTCCAATGAGAATGTAAGTATTCCTTGCTCCAGACTTTGCCATTCCTTTTTACACCAGAGTTTAGCGAGGAGCTTCTTTATTCACCCATGCAGACCTCCTGCTGCCTTGCCTTGATTTCTTGTTTGTCACAATGGTCCATTCTTGAGCCTGGCAGACATAATCCTTGAGTAGCAACCAGCTCTCTTGGAACCCTCTTTCTAGGGTTATATCCCATGGGATTCTTCCAGGCAGACCCCAGAGAGACCAAAGTCTTCTCTCCTGAAGTCCAGTGTTGTGAGCCTGCTTTTTGCCCTGCTCTTTCCCCTCCCCGGAATTCCACTGTCTTATGGTCACTGCAGCCAAGGCAGGCTGCCACTGATCTTCACATCTCTAGATAGTCCTTCTGTTTTTTAAGTATCAAGACAGAGTGCCTCAGCGTTTATTCCTCAGTCACCTATGTTAGGAAGTTGCCAGTGTGCCCCAGGAGTCTCCTGGATTTCTGTGTTGTCCCTTCAGCAAATACTGGAATGGATAACATCCCTTATGGGGATCAGGGCCTGTGAATGTGCAGCTTTTTCCTGTTGTTTGAAGAAGATCTTATCTACATCATCTTCCTGTAGACTGTCTATTCTGTAGCAGGCAGGCACAGCAATGTCTGCTATGCTGGTCTGCCCTCTAATCCTGACCCAGGTTGTTCGCTGATCACTTACGCCAAAATAGAGCTCCATGTATTCCAGCTCTTTTCACATGAAATGCAACACCACGTTGTTGCCTCCCTCTGGCTTTTCCTTCCAGTAGAGTGCATTTATGATTCTGAAAAAGGTATTCTGCTGGACGTTGAAAAAGGTCTTGGAGGTAGGTGCTTTTTGTGGCTGAAGTACTAGAAAATGCATGTTTTTATACAAAACCAATTTATGACTTGCATCCTGTTAAATAACATCTTCGTAGAAAATATTTAGGTTGGTTTTAGGTGCAGACATAGAGGAGACAGAATGCTAATAATGAAAAATAAGTGTGGAAAAAAAAAGTTATCTGATGTACCTGCAACTAAATTTACAAATGCAATTCCATGAAATTTTGCAGGTCAGAACAGGGTTTAAAATTATGGAACACCAAAAATAAGGGATTTCAGAAAAGACACTTTAACAGATAGCAATGCATCTTTTTGCTGAGCTGTTAAAGGTATTTATGGATATGGCAACAATCCCTTGCCCACTTCTTTTTCAAGTGTGTGTCAGATACCTCATGTTTATTTCTTCACTTTTTAATACATATTTTTAATATTACTCTATGCAGTCTTCTTTCAGATGCTGATTTTTATTCAAATTCCCTATTTTATTAATAATTGCAGAGCTGTTTATCTTTTGGCCTGTTTTTTTTTTTCATGTCTTTCCTCTAAATTATTTTTCCACATTATGAGAAAAAAATATAACTTTATTTCTCTTAGGAAAAGATTCTATTCTTTTACCTTTATGTTTTTGTCATAAATTCTTTTTTGATGTTTTTATTGTTTTGTTTCAGTTTTATTATTTAGAAGGATGGATATAAGACTAAGAATGCTAATTTTGTTTTAAAAATACACTGTATTCAAATATACCTCTATTACGCTATTGTGCTATTACTTAGCAGCTTTGCATGCCTAACTTGCCCTGTACTGTAATAGTCAGTGAGTCATGTAGTGTACCTAGTGTACCTATTCTTTTACAGCTATGTGCCTTCACTGATTCCTTGATTTTAAATATATGCAAGAAATTTGTGCTTAAACAATATTCATTTTTCTCGTGTGTTAGTACGTAGAAGTGAAAATAATTCTTTTTGAACCAAGATATCTGTCCTGACTGCTTTCTAACTGGCTTGACTTATTTTATGCCAGTGTATCCTAGATTTATTTGTATGCATTGACTAATTTACATTCAGTGTGTCTGAAGGCCATCACAGCTACTGCACATACCTATTTGTACATTCACAGTGTGTTCAGGATGATTAATTGTTTTTCTTTTTTACTAATATGAAAATTCTAATTGAGGTAGTTGTGAGATGTCCAAAGACGATTAACACTGATAAACTGGGGTTCTTGACGACCAAACTTGTCTCATCAAGATTTTCACTGGATCTGGCTTTTGTAGAAATAGTATCTTGTTGGATTATTGGGCAGACAATGGAAATGTCCAACATGTACCCAGAATTACAAAACTTATGTAGACTGGAACTTGGACTGTTGTAGTCTTAAGGCAATGCTTCTAGATCAGTCATCTATTACTTAGGATGCACTTTCTTAAAAATGTGGGGAACAGTGCCAAAGCAGCTCCATGTTGTTTGATCCATTTGAGTCATGTTTGTGTTCAGTGTAAGGCATCTGAGACTGTGTAATTATTGTGAGGACTTGGCCAGTACTCACTACCAAAATACTAAATCTTAGCCAATATTAGTCAAAATTAGTCAATACTTTTAACAGCTTTTTTTTTGTATTTCCTGTTTATATACTTGCATATAAAATAATAGGATGATACTTTAGGAACAATTTTGAAGAACTATCCCTTCATTGTCCTTTAACTGCTAAATCATCTTATGTGATTTATAGCTCATTAATGAACTATGAATGACTGCAGAATACAGCTTACTATATTGGTGAAAATTTATTGCCTAATTAACCTATTACTTAAACAGCTTTAAATTTACTTCTTTAACCTGTATTAAACACTTGGTGTTGGAACAGTTTGATCAGTTGAAATGTATAATTTGTGAAGTATTAAACAACTTTATTCTTATGGATTATAATAATTTACCTAATTCATACTCTGGAGGTTAATACATAACTAAGAAAAAACTCTTGTGGACTTACATGTCAAAGTTAAATGTATCCATGTATTCTCTGTTAACTTGCAAAAATATTAAGGAAGTTTGCCTTTGAGATTTAGGCTCATTTTGTTTGAGTAAACTGCCAAAATTAAAATGCATACAATCCTAATTGCAAGAAATAGCTAGTGTTGTAAAGTGCTGTGAATGTTAAAGATCATCTCTATATAGTTCCTGATATTGGGAAAGCAGTTACAGTGGTAAAGTGTTAGTTACTGCAGTAATCATAACAGAACATAAATACAGCAACTTTGTCATCATGATTTTAAAACTACCATCTGCTTATGAGAAACTTTAAAGGATAAAAAAAGTGTTTGGGAGATGGAGGCGATAAGGAAAGGTAGAAGTCAGCTCTAAATTATATACCAACGTAACTAGATTGCTGTTCCTTTTTTTTTTTATTCAAATACAAATATATATTTATAAGATCAAAGCACTTTTCTAGCGTATATTCTTACATTGATTATTTTTAGTTCTGCTTACAGGTAACCATAGTGACACTAATTACTTTTAGTTACTTCACTGTTATTGTTCTTAAAAAAAATAAAAAATGCTGCTGAGACTTGTATACTTTTTTCATTAAAGGCTTAGAAGGTCCAGAACAGCATGTGACATTTAAAATAACCATGTACTTCAACTACTACTTAAACATCCTAACTTTTCTTGGCTAAAATTTTGTCATTTAAAGAAAACTGATACTAATGAAAACTTGAACATCTGTTCTTAAACCTGAAGGGTGCTGAGATAAAACAGGCTTTCCTGGTCCTATGCAATTCCTTAAAAATAAACCTGTTGTTTAAATGTATTGCTACACAGACAATATTTTGAGTTTGGATATGCATTACAAATTTGAACATCATCAAGCAAATAGTTGTTTAGGATGATAAATATTAATATCTAGAAATAACTACCATAATGAAACTTAATTTAAAATAGGAAAATGCAAATCCGATTAATCCTTGAAAAATAATCCAAGATACTGTGATAAAGGACTGAGACCAATTTTTAATTTTGTCATGTATTATAATGTTTTTCTGTATTATAAAAATAATTTCAGCTAGTAATCCTGCACTTAATGTAGTTCTTTTTTATGTAGGGAGAACAGTCCAGGTTTCTGTGCTAGGCTTTCGAAGGGCTGAGGATATAATTTGAGTTTTGAGATAAGAATATAGAAAGAAAAGCGAATTTCCATTAATCTGCTAGATAGAGAGTTTGAAACAAGGCTAGGTAACTTCAAGGAAGCTAAGAAGGAAAAGCATAGTTTGAGCACATAAGCAAGAAGTAATGAAAACTATCTGCACCTCCCTTATATTCAAACTGTATGACTGGAAACGTAATTTTTATGCTTGAAGAGCCTTTGTGTTAGTGATAAAGAAGAAAAGGAGATACCTATTTCTGTCTTCATGAACTAAACCATAATTTCAGGCAGTGTTTCAGTTTGCCTGCTTTTCTGGCACTGTTTTGTGAAATATTTTTTTTTAAAGCAACAAACCACATCCCCCCAAAAAACCCCAAACCCACAAACACCTCTTTGTACTATATAATAACTATTATTCAAAACTACTAAGAATACATTCTTACTATTATATTTCTATGATAATGTAGTATTTGTAATCACTTTTGTAAGTAAAAAGACACTTGGTGCTGGTTTCTATTAAGGATCATTTAATCTTACGCTTTTTCTTTTTATGTAGCTGTTTCAATTTTCATTGATGTTTTTAATAGTGAGTTGTGCTAAACACTTCAGCTTGAACACAAGAAAATTAGTAGTAGATTATGATGAAATTAACTTCTAGGGAGATTTTACTCCCCATCTTGAGACTTCCAGGGTTTATCAGGTATATTTCAGTATTATCTCTCCTATTGGATCTGCTTCATTAGGGAACTTCCCTGTTTTAAGTAGAGACAAATGTAATTTTGGTCACTAGAGGAGAACAATTCCTGGGTTTCATATGGAGTATGATCATATCTCTGCCACTTGGAAATTCTATTACCCGCACAGGATCCTCTAATGACCAGGCAGAAAGCAGCTGTATTCAGCTGGAGTGGTGAGAAGTTCCTTCAGTGAATGGTACGTGTACCCATTGCATACCAAGAATCATTTTAGCCATGTATCACTTTACCAGATTCAAAGGTATTGTTTTAAGTTAGGTTAAGCACATCTTAGATATCCTACACTGTTGTTATTTACTAAAAACATGGTGACAGTGTTAGCTAAGGAAAATTATTCAGAGCTTTGTGGTATTCAGGCAAAAATGCAGTGGACATCTCACATACAGGGAGAAAGATTATATTGTAGCTGTCCTGTAATAAAAACTACAGGTATAGTCTGAAGATACCTCGTATTTCACATAATATTGTCATGATATAGTTCTCACATGGATGAGGATCCAGGGGCATTCACCTCCTTTCTTACATCAAGCTTGTCTGTCTTTACTTGCACATTCATTTGAGAACTGAATGTTTGTTAAATAAAAATAGCAGCTCTTCAAGACAGGTTGCGTTTCCTATGATAGTATTTCATAAACTTTCAGCACTTTCCTATTGTGTCTCCATCAGTTAAATTATCTCATCACATACCAATCACTGCCATAGTTTATGAATCTTCGAAGAAACAATTTTTAATTTTTTGATATTTTGTATTTTTAATCTCTGTTGTCTTACTTCAGATTTTTCAATATGGCCTCCAATCTTTTAAATACCTTTACATATGCTTAATAAAACTGATTGCATCCAGTTGAGGAAGGCTGTACTCTAACAGGATTTACTTTCACTTTTTGAAAAGACTTTCGGCCAAGAGCATTCCTGTAAACAATGTTTGTACCCCTCTGAAGAGGGGAGCTGCTCAGAACAAGAACATGCCTTAATCATGATTTTTCTCATATGGATTAGCCAATTTATAGGAGGTCAGATGTAGTGTAAAATACCAAGAAGTTTCAAACAAAGTTAAAATACAGCTAAAGCTATCCAGCAAATTCAGTCCTAATACTACAGCCTTGTAAAATCTATTTACATTTTAATTTGTCTTGTACAACAAAGGAAGCATGAGCTTGTTTTTGCATCCCTGCCAGCTGGCTGGTAGACGAGAACCAAGGGAGTCTAGAAAAGGAATGGCATATGTATGGTCTCAGTTTGTGGAGTTAGAGGAAGTGGTATTTGTGCCCAAATTAGAATTTATTTGCTTTTCCCTCTCACTTTTGCAGTAAAGGAATATTCTTGCTGTTATATTTTACTCTTGATTTTTTTGGTGGAAAAGTATGATCTCTGTTGGTTTTTGTTGTGGGTTTTTTTGTTGTTGTTGTTGTTGTTGTTTGGTTTTGTGTGTTGTTCTTTTGGGTTTTTCTGTGGGGTTTTGGGTGGGATTTTTTTGATATTTTTTGTATGGTTGGGTTTTTTTGGTTTTGTGTTGGGTTTTTTTTTTGTTGTTTTTTTTTTAATACTCCAGCATATTGAATAGATTAAAGGAGGAAGCTGTGGAGAGAGTTGCTGCTGTCCAATGAAAAAATTCAAATATGAAAACCGTAGTTTTACCATATGTGGAGGGAAAGAGAATGAGAAGAGGAGGAGTATTCTAGAAACAATATAATGGCAAAGTGAAAAAGGTCTAGAGTTGAATGAATGTTAGATACAGTAATGGAGAAGTCAGTCGCTGGTTCAAAGGCATTCATGTGCAAGTCTTAGATAAGAGTGCGGTTCTCAAACCGAGACAAGAAAAGGAAAAACTCCAAGACAACAAAAAATAAATTTTATCCATGTTAATTCTGTTCATGTCACTATCTCTGTTCCTTATTAGGCCGAGAGAGTAATTGCTAGGCAGGTTTCTTTTTTTTTTTTCTTTTCCATTTATTTCCTTGTTGAAGACTTCCTATAGTGGGAATGTTCTTTGCATATCCACATACCGCTTCATCTAAAGTAAATAACTTTTAACTGAAGGCCAGATTTGACTTAAAAAATGTTTCTAATTTTGTCTGCAACTTCATGTTTCACCCTTGTTTTAATACTCTGCTCTTTTCCTTTCGAAAAGACAGACTGATTACAAAAGAAATGGTATTGTTCCTCAGAGAATCTATCAATTTCTTATTTTAAGTATTACCTTCAAGATTGAGAAGTAAATGGAGTGTGTAAAATGAATAAAACAGCCATATCACTGTCAAGAGTCTTGCGTCTTATTCCTCTTAGAGTATACCTTTTGACAAGCACAGGTATATGTTTATTTTTGTTGTTTTTGATATAGATTTATGATTTTTAATGTCTTTTTCCTTTTGTGGTAAATTTCTACAATAGTAACATTTAAAATTAATTAGATGACATATCTTTTAGCTACCTTTAAGTAACTTAAGGCAGTATGAATCATTGCTGAATTTTTCAGAATGTTACATCTAATGGGTTCTGGCTTAAACAAAAAGGAAAAAAAAAAAGTCATTTAAAGAACTTCTTTGCTGTAGAGGAAGAGAATCAATTAAATATATCATCCTTTTAATGGGTTGGTTAGCTTTTCCACCCACTCCTCCCCCAGAAATGTGGTTTTTCTCCTCTGGAATGAGTACGTTTGCTTTTAGTTCAATTACATCAGTATCTCATGGTAATTAAATAGAGAAATAAATAAACACATGTTACAGTTTTCAGAGGAATGCTCTTCAGGCATCTAGGACACTATCTAGGCTATGGGGGGGTTTTGGTGTTTTTTCTTTATTACAAATACTGTACAACTGGAACTTCATTGACAGGCATCTAATCAAGCTGAAGTTCTTAAACACACTTAGGATATAAAGTCATCACTTTTTGTCCGTCTTATGTCTTTCTTGCAAAGGAAGAAAACAAGACTATCTTTCTTCTCTCATACATGAGTTATACTTCTTTAAAATAAATAGAAGTTAGAGTTCAGTGTCCTGGATTTGGCTAGCTTAGAGTTACTTTTCACAAGAAGCTGCGAGGAGACACAGCCAGGATAACTCAACAGATAGCTAAGGGGATATTTGATATCATATGTCATGCCCAGTATATAACTGGGGACCTGCTGGGGAAGGGTGGAGGAGGAAGGAAGGGAAAGATTGAGGCTCAAGGACAAGCTGAACATCGTGTTCTGGATGCTTCATGTATTCTTCTGTTAGTATTACCGTTATTATTTCTTCTATACTTGTGTTGTCTTATTAAACTATCCTTATCTCAACCTGTGAGTTTTTGCCTTTTTCTTCAAATTCTCCTCCTCATGCCGCCACGAGGGAGGAGTAAACAACCGGCCATATAGTGATCAGTTGCCAACTGAGGTTAAACCACAACTCTTATGTCACCACAGAAGAGGGAAGTGGTAACACAAAAGTTGAACTGATTCTCAGGGGCCTATGTCAAATGTTCATATGCAAGTACATGCAACGTGGGAAAGAAGCAGGAGGAGCTAGAGTTCCACGTGCAAAGACTGAACTATGATGTCGAAATAACTGTGATGTTTTAGGGGACCTTGCATGGCTGAATCTCTGTTATGGATGATGGATATCAGCTCATTAGGGAAGATGATGATGTGAGCTTGTTATTTATAAAAACCAGCAGCTTCAGACCACTGTGTTCAGAAGAGCAGACTGGTTTAGTTAGACGATGCGACAGCTGACTGTCACTATGAGAGTTCTGTATCAACTTGAAGACTGAGGAAAGTCTCTCATTATTGGAAAAAGACAAGTAGGATGACGTATGAATCCAGGCTTGCTAGCCATTTGGTCCTTGGGAAAATCATGGCACAAATGCTCTTGGCTGCTGTTGCTGGGCACAAGAAGAAGGTGATTGGGAATAGCCCAGAGGGATTTACCAAAAGATAAATTGTGCCTTACCAACCTGATTGCCTTCTCTGATGAAGAGGATGAGACGATGCAGTGGCATTGTGTATCTTGACCTCAACCTTGAGAAAAGAAGGTTTAGGGGGAAACTAATAGCAGATGTCCAATACCTACAAGGTTGTCAGAAAAAATGGAGCCAGACTCTGCAGAGATACATAGCAGGAGGATGAATTGAAATGGTGATAAGCTGAAACATAAGGGAAAAAAGTATTTTTATGATGAAGATGAGAATTGGGATATTTTAGCCAGCAATATTGTGAAATCTCCATTCTTGGAGGTTTTCAAAGTCTGATTGGACAAGAATCAGAACAGTGTGGTCTGAATTCGGTGTTGATCTTGCCTTCAGCAGGAGGTTCAACTAGATGGCCTCCAGAGGTCCCTTCCAACCTGAATGATTGTGTGATTTTATGATTTAATACTTGAGTCATAGAGAAAAATAAATAGCCAATTCCCAGTCACTAAAGTCATAACTCGCATCCAGGGGATACTCCCCAGGCTGAATTATATGGAATATTTTACTCCAATCTGGCCTACCTCATTGCCAGCAAAAAGACATTAGCAATTAAGGGCAGGGCCAGGAATGCCTGAACCAAAAATCTGATTAATGCAGTATTTGAAATGTTAAACTAATCAGATACCAGTTACTGTAAACTTAAATCACTGTTGTATGGAATGTAACATTTTTGGTGGTTTAAAATATATCTGCCTTGTTAGAATAGGAGCTCATATTATGGAACATATTGATGTTTTGTATGAGGTTCAACGTTAAGCAAAATATACTCATTCAGAATGTGGAACTGCGTGATGAATTAAGTCCATAAGATACACAACAAGAAGTGAGAAGGACTTTTTATAAAATCTATTTATCTGTAATTAGAGTACCTTTTTCTTGACTGTGGAAGATGCTTCCTTACTGTTGGAATTTTTCTGAAGTTAGGCATCAAAGGCTTTCCTTCAGAAAATCCTAGTAGTACTATTGTATCTTAAAATAAGGCAAAAGTTAGTTCTCCTGCTTTTAAAATTTACTATTTTGTTGTCTCTGGGGAAGGTGTAACTTGTGCCTCCTTGGATCGGTTTTGGGTTTTTTTCCCCCCTGCATGCTAAGATTATTTATGAATTTGTAAGGTCTGTAAACCAAATAACCAACAAGTTAATCTAGAAGTTTACAATTTGATACCTGTTCTCTGGATGCAAGGAAAATGTTGGATTAGGTTGCAGATGCACTTTGCGTTCTGATTTGGGCAATATGATCTAACTGACACGTGTTAATTTTATTTCATAAATCTCTTTTCTCTTGAAAAACAAGGTCAAAGGAAACTTGTCTTGCAGATTTCCAACTCAGGAAGTTTATATAAGGCTTTGCTGTCATCTTCTTCAGTACCTGTTTTTCTTGGCATCTATATTATCCCAAACTCCTTGATTTGATGCAGTTTCCCAAGCTGTTGTTCTTTTTGTCTTATGATCTAAATTCTTGTCACCTTTCTCATGGAGCAAATACAATAGCTTGATGAAAAGATGATTACATGTGTCTCTGATTGTCCTGCAAGTTCTGTCATTTTTGTTCAACTTGCACATCATACCCTTCATCCGTTGTCTTCAGGAGACAAACAAACAAAAAAGCATTTGTAGCCCTGAGTAAATATGGCAGTCGCTTTGTTGGAGCTGCTTTGCTTGTAATATGATGGGAAAATAGCTGTTGACCAGCTGGTTTTCAGTTAGTGTGTCTGTTTTGGAATGTTTTCAGTTTTCCAAAAAGTATTTACAAATGGGAAAAGGAGTTAAGATTGGAAGAAGTATATCACCATTTTCTGCTTACTGAGTTTGGTATCAAAAGGCGGCCAAAGTTATAGTTCAGGTACTGGAAATGAAAAGGAGACTCAAATAGAAAGATGTAACTTCTTTTTCTGTTGATTTTGTAGTAAATAGAACTGTTTATACCTTAACTCTTTGTATACTGCAAAAACAATGAGCACAATTTGTTCTTTTACTACATTAAAAAAAAAATTGAAGATATGTTAATCTTAGAGTCTTTGCATCCAATGACGCCATGAGTTGTAACTTATATCTTCTAGAATTGAATCTTAAAAAGGTTTTATTCATACTTAAGTGGAATTTCTGCCTGCATGTTTCTGAAGCTATTGAACTGGGTGTCAAGTTTCTTTGTAGCTATCTTGGATTTTTAAACATGCATGAGAAGACTAAACCTGTCCTCTGGGAATGTGCTATGAACATCGTTATGTGTTGTAAATACTACAACTCTATGAAAATTCAATATGCATTATTCTAATTGATTATATTTCTAAAACATAGGTTGACTTCTCAAAGATTAACAAAGCTGCAGGTGGAAATGTTACCGATTTTTGGCAGAGAAGGTATCTTCAGTTCAATTATATTTTTAATATAAATGGCTATTTTGATTATCTTGATTGCTATTCACTGTGAGGTTTCACGTTTTGTTTTTGAAACTAGGAATAAAAGGTCGTATCTAGAATAAATGCTGGAAAACAGCATATATGCTGTAGTGAATGACTCTAAGGCTCAAGGCAAGTCCCACAGAGTAGGATTCCTGTGAGCCCTCTCTCCCTTCCCCCTTCACCCCCAAGGGAGGTTTAAAAGGGGAATACAAAACAAAGTGCCTCACACAAAATTTAAGACTGTAAACAAAATTTAGTAAGTAACAGAGATAAACCAGGAAAAGGAATATGAAGGACAGAGGGATATACAGCTATATACCAAACCTGCTCTTGGATAGCATTGGATGATGCAGAGCACATGAAGTCAGGCCCAGCTGCGCTGAGATGCGGTCACAGCAGCAGAAGAGCCCTGGAAGGAAGGGGGCAAACTCCGAGCAAGCTTCCTGTCCCTTTATAGAGTGTGACAGGGAAGGGGAGGGAATACCAGCTACCCTCTGACCCCTCAGGGTCACAGAATTATCACCTGTCCCCCTGCCCTCCTCAAATCTGTTAACTCTTGAACCACAACAGTGAACTGCAGGCAATGGATCCTTTGAAAAGAGTTCACCTGCGACAGGTCTGTAAATATGCAGCACTGCAGTGTGATTTGCTTTGTAATACAATAACAAGTTGATTTTAGTACTTTCTGAGGAAAAACAAGTAGCCTTGTGGTCAATATCTAGTAGATGAGAGCTTGGTAAATCTGATTGTGGTTCACAAAATGGTTGAGGTTGGAAGGGGCCTCTGGAAGTCATCTACTCCAATCCCTCTGCTCAGGTGGGGCTACCTAGAGCCAGTTGCTCAGGACCGTTCCAGAAAGCTTTTGAATGTCTCGAAGAATCAAGACTCCATCACCATTCTGGGCAACCTGTGCCATTGCTTGATCACCTTCACTGTAAAAAAAGTGTTTCCTGGTATTCAGATGGAGCATTCAGTGTTTCAGTTTGTACCAATTGTCTCTTGTCCTGTTATTTGTACCACTGAAGAGAGCTTGGCTCTGTCCTCTTTGTACCTTCCCTTCAGGTATATATTGATAAGATCCTTCCTGAACTGTCTCTTCTGCAGGCTAGAGAGTCTTAACTCTGATCTCAGTCTCTCCTCAGATGAAAGATACTCCAGTGCTGCCATCATCCTTCTGACCCTTTGTTGGACTCTCTTCAGTATGTCCATGTGTTTTTGGTACTGGGGAGCGCAGAGGTTGACACAGTAATCCACGTATGGTCTCACTAGTGCTGAGTACAGGGGAAGGGTCACCTCCCTTGACATGGGGACAATACTTTACCTAATGCAGCTTAGGATACCATTGGCACATTGCTGGTTCATACTAAACATCCTGTCCACTGGGGCCCCTTAGGTCCTTTTCTGCAAAGCTGCTTTCCAATTGGATGGCCCCCAGTGTAGACCGTGTATGGAGTTGTTCCCAGGTGCAGGATTTTGCACTTCCCCATGTTGAACATAATAAGGTTCCTGCCAGATCATTTCTCCAGCCTGCAGAGTCCCTCTTGATGGCAGCTTGACCATCTGACCCCTCAGCCGCTCCTCCCAGTATGTTTCATCTACAAACTTGCTAAGGGTGTACTCTACCCCATCATCCAGATCATTAATGAAGGCATTAAACAGGATCATAAAATCATAGATGGAATCATAGAATGGCTTAGGTTGGAAGGGACCTTAGAGATCGTCTAATCCAACCTCCCTGCCATGGGCAGGGATGCCTCTCAAACAGACCTTCTTTGCATCAGTCTTTAACAAAAAGACTGGGTATCTTCAGGGCAACTGGACTCCTGAGTTGGTAGGCAGGGATGGGGAGCAGGATATCCCTCCTGTAATCCAGGAGGAAGTAGTGACCTGCTGTGCTACTTAGATCCTAACAAGTCTATGGGTCCAGATGGGATTCATTTTAGGGTGCTTAAGGAGCTGGCGCAAGAGCTGGCTAAGCCGCTCTCCATCATTTATCCCTGGTCCTGGCTCACCAGGGAGGTCCCAGATGACTGGAGGTTGGCCAATGTGACACCCATCTACAAGAAGGGCCAGAAGGAGGATCTGGGGAACTAGAGGCCTTCCAGCCTGACCTCAGTGCCTGGCAAGGTTACGGAACAGATCATCCTGAGTGCCATCGAGCAGCATGTACAAGACAACCAGGGGATCAGGCCCAGCTAACATGGGTTTAGGAAAGGAAGGTCCTGCCTGACCAATGTGATCTCCTTCTATGGCTGGGTGGCCCATTTGGTAGACAAGGGGAAGGCTGTGGATATGGTCTAGGTNGGAGGAGAGGAGACTCAGGGGGCACCTTATGACTCTCTACAACTTCCTGAAGGGGAAACTGTAGACAGGTGGGGGTCTGGCTCTTCTCCCAGGCAATTAGTGACAGGACAAGGACCTGCACCAGGAGAGGTCTAGGTTGGATATTAGGAAGCACTTCCTCACAGAAAGGGTGATTAAACACTGGAATGGACTGCCCAGGGAAGTGGTGGAGTCACCATCCCTGGAGGTGTTTAAGGAAAGATTGGATGTGGCACTTAGTGACATGGTCTAGTTGATGTTGTGGTGTTAGGTCATAGGTTGGACTTGATGATCTCAGAGGTCTATTCCAGCCTCAACAATTCTGTGTTTCTGTGACCAGGTTGCTCAGAGCCTCATCCAACCAGGTTTTGAACACCTCCAGGGAGTGGGCATCCACAACATCTCTGGACAATCTATTGCAGAGTCTCGCCATCCTTGTACTGAAGAACTTCTTCCTAAGATCCAGTCTATGATGTATTCTCCTTCAGTTTAAAACTATTTCCCCTTATCCTATTGCTGGACACTCTTGTGAAAAGTCTCTCTCCAGCCTTCCTGTAGATTCCCTTCAGGTACTGGAAGACAGTTACAAGTTCCCCACAGAGACTTCTCCAGGCTGAACAATTCCAGGTCCCTCAACCTATCCTCATAGCAGAGATGCTCCAGCCCCTGGAACATTTTTGTGGCCCTCCTCTGGACTTGTTCGAATAGATCTATGTCCCTCTTACGGTAGGGACACCAGAACTGAATGCAGTATCAGTACTGGATCAGACCCAGCATTCACCGTGGAGGTACACCGCTAGTTTCTAGCCTGCAGCTTTAGATATCATGCCACTGATTGCGGTCATCTGGCCCTGACCATTCAGCCACTTTTCAGTCCATCTCACTTTCTGCTTATTCAGCCCATACTTCAACAGCTTCTCTGTGAGAATCTTATATGAGACAGTGTCAAAGGCCTTACTGGACTTCAGTAGACAATGTCTACTGCTCTCCTGTCATCTACTAAGCCAGTCATTTCGATACAGAAGGTGATCAGGTTGGCCAGCTTGACTTCCCCTTAATGAAGACATAGTGACTACTCCTTGAGATTTTCTCATCCTTCCTGTGCCTAGAGATGTTTTCCAGGGTTAGCTGCTCCATCACCTTCCCATATATTGATGTGAGGCTGACTAGCCTGTAGTTCCTTGGGTCTTTCTTCCTGCCCTTTTTGAAGACAGAAGTGACATTTTTTTACCTCCAGTCCTCCAACATTTCTCCCAGTCACCATGATCAGTGTAAGAGTATTGAGAGAGGCCTTGCAATGACATCAGCCAGTTCCCTCAGTACTTTTAGGTGCATCCCATCAGGCCTCATGGTCTTAATTATGTCCAGTTTGCATAAGTATTTTCTGATATGATCCTCTTCCAGTAAGAGCCAGTCATCCTTGCTCCAGACTTTCCCCTGGTCTCTGGTGTTCCTGAAGGCTGGTCTTGGTAGTAAAGCCATTCAGTACCTCACCCTTTTCCATGTCCTCTGTGACCAGATCCACCATCTCCTTCAGCAGTGGGCCCACATTTTCTCTAGCCTTCCTTTTATCATCTCTACTTGGAGAAGCCCTTCTTGTTGTCTTTGATGTCTCTTGCTAGATTCAATTCTAGCTGCTTTTCTTAGCTCATCCCTGCATGCTTGGATAATGTCTCTTTATGTGTCCTTGCTTTCAACATGTATATACTTCCTGGGTTTTTTTTGAGTTTTACCAGGAGCTCCTTGTTCATCCACGCAGGCCTCCTGGCAGTTATGTTTGATTTCTTGCTCGCTGGGTTAACTTAATCATCTGCAGTCTTTTTTTTTGTCCCATTGCAGTCTGCAGGTCAGTGTTCTATCTTGAGAAAGAATGAAAACTCTCCTTGTGTAGTTTTTCCATACATATTTACATACTGTAATATAGTATACTATAGTAGATTAATACATAAATACTGATCTATTTTTAAATATAAGTAGTATATAAAATTGTTTTGAGTATCATAACTGGCTTCAGTATCAGTAACTATTGATGACAGCTGGCAACCCTTTCCAAGTTGGTGTTTTGTTCTTTATGAACAATGTTGATATTTAATTTAATCTGAAGACTGATGCTCTTGAAATAAAACACATGAGAATACTGTAATACCTTGTTTAAGGGAAGCATTTCCTTTTGTAAGCTTCACCGGGATTGTTCTCTTGTTTGCTCTTTCTTCTTTTCTTTCTCTTGCTATTATGTTCCATCATTTAGATTATGTGGCGAAATAGGAAAGCATCAATGACATAAGATGCTGTGACACTGTTGTAGCTCTATCTCAAAGAAGTAACTATCTATATAATATTTTAGAAACCTGAAGGCAGTCAGAGAAGGCTTCCTGAGACAAATGCACTGTGCTATTTACCTGTCATACAGTTCTGCTAGCAAAATGGACGTTAATACTAAGAAAACAGTATTAATTAAGAAATTGTTCTTTATGTGCATTAGCTCTTGTTTTTCCTGTTAATGTCCTCCTCTGTGGAGAGTCTCTGTATTTACATCCTGTGGAATAAATGAGCAGATATAAACTGTAGTTGTTCTTCACGCAATATTAATGTCTTGAATGTGACAGGGTAGAGATCTGTGTTACACACTGCAAATATTTGAAGAGTTTAGTTACATGTGGTATGGAACTATAATTGTGTTTCAGTTTGGGGCATATACAGGCTCTTCCATACTATTTCCTTTACATAGTTCACATTTAATCAGTCATAATATTTCCCAGCAGTCTGATCCATTCACACTCACTTGGCTCTGGCTCAGTTCTGTTCTAACTCAGCAGGAAATGTCCTCGCCACTATATTAGGAAGTTGCTCACAAAAATGTGTTCATTACCTCACTTCATCATTCATTTCAAAGTCTTCTATTGTTGTATACTCCAGGTAGCAATGATACTTATTTGTATAAAATAAATTATAGTTATCGCCTTGGTTCCTATGGTGAGCTTAAGGTTGCGCATACTGCATGTTCTTTTGGTTATACAGGGAAAACTGAAATCCTTTTCCTTCCCACAAAAAATGTTTATCCTTATCTTTAGGTTCTCAGGTATATCTTTCACTAGGGTGTTGGTGATATGACCAAAGCTAAAATACTTGCTTTGCTATGGACGTGAACATACTCCTGAGCCATAGTTCCAGAGAGCTCACATTCTTATTTCACATGAGCAGAAATAGTAACCAATCTGTATTTTATATACAATAGCACACTCTAGTGTGTATATTAATTAACCATTACGGATTGATTCTCATAATGTTTAACTCAAATTTTCAGTGATTTAGTTCTGTTTTATTCAGTAATACTATTTTTTTCTATATATGTGGGTACATTGGAAGAAATGTATATCTTCAAATGAGATGTTACCAGTTTCTTAGGAGAATCATAAAATTAACTGTTATTTATTATCTTTCAAAATGATGCTATGAAGGAAAAAGAGCTGATTATTTTTGTGGAGAGGAAAATCTTGATGTAATGGAAGAATTGAGTCAAATATGAAGAGTCTTAATGATGTAATTGTATGCAGCAAACTGTGTAAGATGGATTTGAAATTTGTCTTCTAATTTAGTTGTCTGCAGGGAAGACAGTTTGCCTTTTTGCATTAGTACAGAAATTAGAAGGGAAGAGAGTACATCACTTTCTAAGATGTTGGCTCAAACAGGGGGTTCTGAAGTTACCACAGTCTTAAAGAAGATAGTCAGCATCAACTCGGATAACTGGCTTGCATGTTATATGTAGTAATATAAGACTCTTAACAGGTGTTACAAAAACATCTGTACAGTTAAAATGTGGGTGCTTAGTGTTAACTTAGCTTTTTATTGGCATGTTTTTCCGGACTCTTTTTTTAAACAGAGTTTATGAATAAGACAAGTGAAATGTAAAAAGCACATAATATCAGTTGACGCCAAAATAGAGGATTTTATTTTATGTAGCATGTGTTTGGTTGTTTTTTTCTGTGAAAGTGAGCAAAAATATGGGATCTTCTCCTGAACTGATTTCAGTGCTGACTTCTGAAAGTGCTGACTTTTACTTTATCTTTGCATTACTGCTCTGAACTTCTAAATGTTATAAATTGTGATTATTGATAACACAATAATAATAAATTTCTTTTGCTCTGATCACAAGAGAAAAATCAGTGAGGGGGAAAAAAAATACCTGTGGAGAAAATATTAAATATTGAATAGGCATGATATAAATGAATTTCTTCAATTATTTTAAAAACTTTGTGGGTTTTTTGGTGTTAGTTATGTCCACTATAGAACTAGATTGTGAAATTATTATGGTGTTTACTGTTGTGAGCTGATTATTATCAAAAGGTACTTTGATATGCAGCCGTTTCCTTCCTCTTCAGATGGTTATGTTTGGTGGCCCTAATTTAAAATATCAAGTCTCTTTTTGATGCTGTTTTTAATACCTTAGGAGCACTGACATAATTTTTCTAAGCATCCACTTGTGATAATGAGAAGAATTGAGGTTGCTTTGAATTAGATGAGAAGAAAGTGAGACAGCAGATACCTTTTTCTTCCCTTCCTGTATATGCTTTCACTTATTGCTGGTACAGTATGTGTGACACACAGGCAGATCAGAGTGGAAGGTTAGTAGGGAATTTGTGCAGTCTCTGGGTGACATACATTTTCCCCCAACACTTCAAGACCTTCCGCCTCTTAAAACATTAGCAGAAAAATACAACTTAAGGGTAAGCACATATAATGAAGTAAAATAAATTTGAGGTCTTTACTCTCTCTTCTTCCTCCATGAGATCTCACAAATACTCCTATTGTGGATTTTACATAGTATTCTGAGAGGTGCTGCCCTTACACTTCCCAGTATGTGCAAACACATGCCCTGCATTTCTGTCAAAATATTGGATGTTAACAAAGAACCCTGCTAACAATGATTCACTCACAATGAAACAATTTAGGAAGCAATTCAGCTAAAAGATCTAAAAGAAGTGCTAATGAAATTGGCAGGCAGTGACAAGCAGCTGGGTGGTGGATGGTCAGTAACCTTCCTGCTGTCACAGCTGCTTCAGAAGTAGCATCCTTGAGAACCACACCTCTCAGAAGTTCACCAGGCATTTGGATCCATCTGCCTTTACTGTGGTTTCATTCACAGGGGCGTAACAAGAGAAAAGCAGATTGGGGAGTCACTTAGAATTTAGATTGTAAGAAAACTTGGAAAGTTCAAGCTTATTTTCTTGTCCTTAAAATTCAAGTTTTATTTTATACGTTTCTGAAGGCGCATACATTTTGTAGCATTAAACTATGTATTCTTATGCATAAATTGTTCACAATAACATATTTCCTCATGTAAGAGTCATAAAACTGAAAAAAAGTGAGATATTGATAACAATGGAGAAATTAATTGCCTGTTGCTTTCATACTGTGTCCACACAGAATGCCTATCTCTGGAATGATCATACAGATTTTAATCACAAAATAAAATAAACCTCTCTTTCTTCCAAGTTTATGTTTAATTACTCTCTGCGTTCTGCTATGATATTCTGGCCAGCACAAGGCACAAGGGGAGGGGATGAAAGTCCTCTGAGGATAATTTTACTTAAAATTTCAAACTTTTCAACTTATGTTTGTCTCCGTTTAGGGTTCAGGGCAAACCCCACAGAGCAGAATTCCTCTGGGCCCCCTCTCTCCCTCCCCCTTCCCACCCAAGGGAGGATACAAAGGGAAAAGAGGAAGGAAGCACCTCATACAAAATTGGAAGTTAAGACTATGAACAAAATTTAATAGGTAACAGATAAACAGGGAGAAGGAAATATTAAGGGAAGGGGGATATACAAAAATACACAAAACCAGTCCTGGGATGGTGATGGATTGTGCAGAGCACGTGGAGCCAGGCCTAGCTTAGCTAGATTGCGGTCCCACAGCAGCACAGTCCGAGGGAGAGAGAAAGGAAGGGATGAAACTCACACTTCCTGTCCTTTTATAGAGTGTGGCAGGGAAGGGGAGGGAATACCAGATGTTCGTGTGCCCCCCCCTGCAAGTTGTTAACTCTTAGACCAAAACATGTTTGATTCCTTGTTTAAAAGAATTTATTAAACAAAGAAACAACAGCTTTCTTTAAAAACCTGTCTGAAGTCAGGCGAGCCATGGAGGAGAGTTCTACAAGAGCCAGAAAGCACAAAGTTCTTCTCTCTTTGATGTGAAATATGAATATTAGATTTTATTTTCAGGTCTGCACCATTCAGAACTTTTCATAGAGCTTCCCATTTCTTTCTTACAAACAGAGTAATAATTCTAAGAGTAGTTATGTCAATTAATTAATCTTAGTTTCCTATGGAAAGTACACATTTTATTGAGGATTTGTGAAGAACCGACATGACCATAGTTTATCAAACGAGTACGCTGCTGTTCTTGGAAAGTGTCTGTTGTCTTGATAGCTAAATCAAGCAGCTCAGAAACTGTGACGTATCTTCATTGTTAGACACTAAATGCATACACTTTCATAATGTGTTACTTAAAGTGACTTTGGATCTTTTCCATATTGGATGTTAAAAGGACTAAGCACTCATTTCTTTGATGTATCTGTAGATTTTGAAGCAGTATTTTACAGACTTTCAGAAGAAAAGGCCAGCCATCCTCAAAAGAATTGAAATGCTCCCTTACAAGCTAAAATAAACTTACAGGTCTGCTGTCTTAGCTGGAAAATCTTTCATATAGACACAGAAAAAAAATCAGGCTGGATGAAGCCCTTACTTGGAGGCAGTGTTGCAAAGGGACCTTAAACTTTTCGTCTTGTGCTTCTAACAATGGTCTTTGTAGAAACTGATTGCTAGACCTGACCTGAGCAAAACTTATGCCTTACTATTAGTTCTTTACTAATGACTCTCTTCTTTTACTTTGCGAAATATTTTACTCTGAAATGTGTATTGTACTCTAAAATGTGTATGTGTAATAATATGGATATTAGTGTGTGTTGTATGACCTTTCATAATAAAATTGAATATGCTTTTTAGACACTAGGTTTTGCTTATTTCAAACATACAGTTCTTAAAAATCATAAATTGTATTGATTTCAACTTGCTTTTCCTACCGAAAGCAATAAACATGTAGTAGATGTTGTATGTGGTTCTGCCCTGTAATCGCTGCAAGGCAACATTTGTGATGTCTTTCCGTTTTCTGCACCAGTTTTCCAAAGTGGTTTAAAGCACCTATGACCTGCTGTACTAGCTCGTTTAACAACAGATGCCTGAAGCAAATGAAGGAGGAGGGAAAGTGTTTCATCTTCTTACTAATTGGTGATTTGAAAAAGTGCTGCTCATTGATAAACGTGATGTGCTGATGAGAATCTAATGAGGTGTTTACACTGCAGACTCAGCAAACAACAGACAAGCATTTTTATGTCAAGGGAAAAGTATTAACATGTTCATTACCATGTTATTTTCACACAATGTTGTGAACAAAATAGAAAGTAAACAGCAGAGCTTTATTTGAAAAAAACATTTTAAGGATGTCTTTCTGGGACTTTCCTGGGAACCTGAAGAATAATAAAAAAAAAAGATTGAAAAGGAGCTATGTAATGACTAGGAGAATAGTGTGGTCTTCTGAGGAAGGTGAATTTGATACTAGCCTATTTCTACATTTTTATTAATACAGGCGATAAATAACACTTAGTATGAGAGTGATTTGCAAGTCCTGCCATCCACAGATGTACCAAGAAACTAGAAAAATCAGAGTTAACAGAATTATTTTTTTTTAAATTGGAGAGTTATTTAGAATTATCTAGGGATTAGTAAAGTTTTAATACTAAGACCAACTTGAATTGAGCATATGTGTAAAATATCTAAGGCGCCAGGTCGTGTGCATTTCTTCATGAAAGATATCAAAAATCAGGAAAATAATTGGTCTTTACTCTTATAATTAAAATTGTTATGTTGGGTGCCTATGTTGTATATAATATTTCCATGTTGTTGTACAGGAAAAGCATCAGCGGGAGTTAGAAGACATGAGAAAAGCTGGACATGAAGCCTTGAGTATTATTGTTGAAGAGTTCAAGGTAAATGAGTTGCCAAGATAACACAATTTCCAAATATATTATTGTGATAGCATAATAGTAAGTATGCACTACAGGCAGCCTCCTTCAGTACTGCTTGTTCCAGTTGCTCAGTCTTTCTCCCTTTGAGACTGTCTTTTCTGTTTTCTCCCTTTGAGACTGTCTTTTCTGTTGTTTCTAATTTAGACTGTGGCCTAAAATTTTGCATGACGTGTTTTCTCTCTCTGCACTTTGGGATATTTCAAATAGAGTAGGTTAACCATTTTCAGTGACAAAACTTAAAACCAGAACAAAACAAAAATGCTCAGTTAATTGTGGTTAATAATTAAATTGTGGTTAATAATCAAACAACTTCTTGTTTGATTATTTATCACATACCCACGTTTTGAACTTCCTTAGTATCAGCAAACTGCACTTGCAGGAAAGCAGCCTCACAGCGCAAGTCAGCAGGATTTTATCTACACAGCACTAAGAGGAAGAGTTAAGGATGCAATAAGGCTGAATTCTCTCATGTTGTCCCTCAATCTACATTTAGGTTTGTGAGTGGTGCACAGGAGCCAGTGAGCACACAGAGTTGAGGTCCACCTTATAACATTTAATGCATTTCTATATGGAAAGGGATGCCAGGAGATAGTTCACAAAGCTAGCACACTTCTTCATAGGGGTTGTAGATTATTATACAGATTACAACAAGAAAAGTTACACAATACTTGTTCATTGACCAGCTTTTGATTGTATAATTAATGCCCTTCTGCATATGCTCCAATTAGTGGCTAGGTCATTATACAGAGGCGGTCTGACATTAGCATGTTAGATCACTAACATGCTAATAGTAGATATCTGTCTCTTTAGGTTGGATATTACAAAAAACTTCTATACCGAAAGGGTTATCAAAGACTGGAACAGGCTGCCCAGAGAATCACCATCCCTGGATCTACTAGATATGGTGCTTAAGGATATGGTGTAGTAGTGGCACTGGTAGCATTAGATAATGGTTGGACTCGATGATCTTAAAGGACATAGCAATTCTGTGATCTCCTAGGTGCGTGATTTTTACCATGCTAATTAGTCTTAGGTTACTTTAGGTTACCTCCAGGTGATCCCACTTCCCCCTCTCCCATTCCCCTGGGTTCGGAGATGATCTTTTTTTAGAATTAGCTCATCCCTGTGTTATCTTGTATTATTTATTGTGATTCTTTACTTTGAGGATCACACTAGTTTCTCTCAGCTGACAAAATGAAAGAACTAGGTGTTGCTGTGGAGGATAAATCTATGTCTTTTGTACTGTTATGGAAGCGTTCTAGTAAGAAATGCACAGAGGACAAAAACTGAATCAAGTTAGGAGTAGGTAAAGCTAAGAATTCTAATTAAAGAGATAAAGGAAATCTGACAGGGGAAAAAAAGACTGATAATGTGAAATGGAAAAGAAGGCTAGTTTTCAGAATGGGGAGGGAGATGTAAGACCTGGTAGGCAACTGTGAGCTGGAAACACAAATCTGACAATATAGTTAGCGAAGGGGAGGGGAAATTCGAATTTAAACTGCTCTGTAACAGTAATTTGTGACAAAGGAATGATCTGGCACAGAGGGCAAGAAGGCCCAGCTGCACAGACTTGCTGAAAGCAAATGCCAGACAAAAGGACTCCACGGTAAGAGAGTGAAGTTTCCCTCCGTAATGAGGTAAGAAATATTGTTAGATTGTCCTATAGCACTCACATTCTGGAATGTGAGTGCTCAGGGGCCACTTTTGGTAAACAAAGCTAATTCTGGAGGGTTAATTGAACACTGGGCCAAGGTGCCTGGTGCTGGTGCGAGTGTATATAAGTAATCGTCTTGTGTTGCATTTTTTCAGACTCCTTATAGAGCTGTGTACAGAGGTAGGAGTGTCCAATCCATTGTTCATTGAATCTTTTTATGTTTAAGCACAAACACGTTTAATTTGCCTCAAGGGCTATGATAAAAATTCCCCAACTTTAATTAGCATTGAAACGAAACTGGCACGGTAAAAAGCATAGGATTGAGGTTGGTTATTGTGATTCAGGTAATAACGTAGGTCCTAGGACCTGCCGATCAAGAAGCCTGCAACACTGTTAGTGAGGGTAGATAGGTTTGTTTTTCAGGAAATACCCAAAACTTACTTGCAATACATGTTTCTTTCTGGTACTATCAGGATCTGCAGCTCAAGGAGAACTATCTGTGCGAGATTCCAAGTCTACTAAAATCTTTGGGATCTTAATTTTATGCAAAACGCTTATGTTTTTTAATTAGGTTCCATGGAGCTTGTAGTCTCTGTTCCTCACATGTAAGGTAGGCCTACTAAGTTCCAAGTCTGAGAGAGCACCACTCTACTGGGGACCTGTTGATAATTTTAGGACCCTTTACTTGAATGCAGCCCATGCTGTAGGCTGCAGAAAAGTATAAAGTAGTTCTGGTAAACATCATACATGTTTGCCAAAAGACATCATTTTCTCATATAATTTCATAATATGAAAGCCTTTTAATAGTTTTCATAACAACTTTTAGTAGTGTTCTAGAAAATATTGAAATTGGACTATTTGTAGAAATATTTTTTTTCTCCTTCAATACAATTTATACTAATTTAATCTAAAGAGAATGTATCCAGAAAGAAGTTTCAAAAGTTTCCATTCTTGAGAGAAGTTAAGTATTGCCTCATTTCACTTCTGAAGGAGAATTAATGCATTTCTTTTCTCTTAGTTTTTTGGGGTCCATTTTTCAATAGAGGTTCTCAAATAGGAGTTTTCTTTGGACTGTCCCACTTTGGGTAGGCCACTAAAGGTGTTGTTTATCAGCATTTTTCATTTCTGTTTTGTGCTAGATGTGTATAAAATATCTGTCTGTTTTAGTGTGAATGTGTATTTTGAAAAATCCAGTGAGCTATTAGTAATTGCTGTACTTACATTTCCTCCTTTTTATTTCTGAAAATAAAAACAAATTGTGATATGCAGTGATCTTATAGTATTAAATGAAAGTTCTGTATACTTTCTAGATACAATTTTTCATCATTTTGATGCTTTTATGTGAGCTAAAGGAGAGTTTTACATAGATGATATTGTCTCTTTTAAGGAAAATTTTCTTCATTTATAGTTGGGTAAAGGAATATCCCTATGTGCCATACTGATTTTTGAAAACTATTCTACTATTTTACAACAGCAGCTGGGGAGTTCTGATAGGCCATCTGTAAGAGAAGATTTATGTTTATCAATTTCTATGATTTGGCACAAAAGATTAGGGATTTAATTGTATTTTTAATGGATTCTAAAAAATATTTATAAATACTGTATTATTTATCATAGACTGTTTATATTTAAGTTATATAAAGATATTTTTTAATACCAGGGAACTGTGGCATGAATATATTTCATACAAGTCTTTCTGTTCCCTCGTGGTTAGTTGCTGTGTTTTGGTCAATGAGATCACAGTACTTTGAGAAGAAATGATAGCAGATATGCCAGCCTCCGAGTAAAATACTGCAGCCAACCTTGTCTGCAAACATACAGTGAGTTATTCTTCAGGGTAGCAGGAAAAATCAAAAAAGTTTGTTAGATTAAAAAAAAAAGTCAAGCTTATTTTGGTTGTTTTTTTAGAACTTAAATACCTTTTTGGTAACCCTTTGCCATGTACTCATGAAAAAAAAAAACAAAACAGTGAATCATGAGAGAATTTAATGAAGGCAAAAACCGTTCTGTAGTTTTCTTTGAGAAAATAATCCCATGGATTCTTTTAAAATGTTTATTCATGGGTAATATTTCAGTATGGAACAGGGTTAAGTGTTTTTTTTTTCCTTAAGTAAGTGAGTCAAATATGGTTTTGTAATTATAGAAGTAATATTTTACATTTTGGGGACCTTTTAACTACTCATGTCTTTAGGAATTTATTAAATTTATCAGACATGTCGACAATTAGTAGTTGGACAACCAAATAAGCATTTGTTTAAGAATGTAAAGTAAATCTTATTAGTCGTGTTAGTGAAATACAGAATTGTGGAATTCATTTAGTTTCTTAATTCACTAGCCAGGCTTAATTTTGTGCTGAAATATACCTTCTTTAGGATTTAAGTCTTTCACACTAATACATATCATTTATATGCAGAAGTGATTTCCATTTTCAATGGATTTTATAAGTACTGTTAAGCTAAACACCAAATTACTTGCGTTGAAATTTACCTAAGCGAGTCTACGGAATTGTTTAAAAGACCTAGGAAGGAAAATCTTTCTTGTGATGAGTACAGTCCTATTTTGCATTCCTTGGGTTTTATTAAAATGAACTGATGCTAATTATTCCAAGCAGTTCCTCATGGCTCAAATTAGGTTTTGTTGCAGTCATGACTGTTTGAATTATGACTAATCCTCTGATATCAGCCAATTATAATTTTGTGATGCCATGTCAAGCAGAGTTGTAGCTTGAGTGAATGTAATGCTCAACATTGGGTGTTTAAGGATAGCTATGTAAAAAAAATAATCTCCAGAATCCCTCAAGCCCCAGATCCTCTAAATCAGGTATTGAAACTCTGGGTTGAACAACAGTGGAAAAGAGTTAAGTACTTGCCTTTGCAGTATTCTCAGCATAAGTAAGTTTTCCTCCTGGTAGATTTATGAAAGTGCCTTTCTTTTGGTTTACAAAGGAAAAGAAAGGTGCCATTTTTTTCACTTCTCTCTACAAGATTGTCAGGTTAGTAACCTAAAGCTCACATTTTTCTTACATTTAGAGCTAATTATTACTCCTTGAAGACTTGTATCTTTCTATGCTTGAAAATGGGTTACACTTTCTGATAATCACTACCTTGTTTTTTGGGGAATTATTTGTTATAAAAGGCACAGTATTTCTCCACATTGATCTTTCAGTAGTATATTATTCCTAGGCAGACCAGGCACTCAAGTTTAAGACCAAACCCTCTCAATTCCTACACGTAATTTGTGACTAGTCCTTTCTAATATGGCAACAGTGTCAAAAATGGAGCTTACACAAGAAGTCGAATATTAAATGATCCAATTTTAAGGACTTGAATATAACAAAGCCTTAGAATTATTGCAGTTGTCTTTGGAATATTAGCTTGCCAAATGTGCTGGGAAATCCATTAACAGAGACCATTAGACACTTTGTAGCACAAACCCTCAAAAACCTTGGCCATTGTTAAGTATCTCACATTCTTATCTTCCTTTCAACAAATAAACCATCTGCAACATAGTCATGAAATTTTTATTAGAAAACAAGGGAAAAGAAATTAAAAATGAACTTAGTGTTCTGTGTAGGCCAAGTTTTCTCTTCTCATGTTTGCCTCATTTTGTTTAATTTCTGTCTTTCATGTCATTATTTTTTTAAACTTTTATCCCTGTAATTAACTACAGTAAAGAAAAGTAAATGTAGATCTTGGAAATGATGCTTGTGGGATCATGTCACGTTTTAAGATATTTACGACAAGCAACATAAGGATTTTTCCTCTGCTTGTTTAATCAAGCTTTTGTTCTGAAATTATCATAGTTCCGTAAACAGACGAGTTAAGATTTTTAATCTGTTTTGTTTATATTTCTCACCATATAAGATATCCTCTAACATAAGCTTTAAAGAATATGAGTTTACAGGCAGGTGTATTTATTTGATGATATTTATTTGCTTAGATTATTTTGTGCAATTACTAGTCTTCTAAAAGACAACTTGCATGATTCAGATGTGTTTCCTTTTATGGTGATTAACTTCAAGAAGCAAAGTCCTTTCCAGCCTTTCCTGCAGTGACAGTTTTGCCTATCAACTTTCAGTGTTAGGTGGTTGAGTTTTTTCAACTTTCCAGAAAGTATAAGCAGACAGATTTGCAAAGTACAAGGTATGTGGGGGCCATCAGGTTGTCTTTCATAAATATTTGTGTCAATAATAGACCTCTGAACTAAAAGGTTACTCTGTAATAAGCAAAGGAAATTTTGAAAGATTTTATTGCAAAAGAAGTTAATCTAGAATCAGGATAACTTTTTTTAGACATAGTTTATCCCTAGTGAGGAGGAAAAACTCTTGAAACGTGGCCAGTTCTCAGCTCTTTAAAACACCAGCTTAGCTTAAGTTTCCAAGATCACATACTGACTCAGAAAGGCCTGACACATGAATAAAACGATAAATTCAGAAGTTGTTGCAAGGGCTTGTATTCCACTTCCAGCTTCTATACTTGTCCATGTGTAAGTTGCACTATAATTCAAGTGGGCCTTGAATATAATACATTATTGTTTTTTTGTCGTGAAGAGCTGGTGACTAGAAAGCAAGAGATTCATGTAATTTTTACAGTATAAGGAGTACTCATGTACAACAGTGATGCCACTGTAGAAATATTTCTACAGAATTCTGATAGTAGCAAGGTACAATCAAATCTCGATCTCCTGAAGATCTGGCTACCATAAATATTTTATTATTGATTAAAGCATCTTGATATTTTAAAAGTAATTACAAGATACTTCTTCCTCCCTTTTTAGTAAGGATGACTTTTTGTATGTGATTCTGACTACAAAACAATAAATACAGTGCTAAATATTTTCATAATTGAAAGGTTTGGTTAAAAGTGAGTTTGCAGTTTTTTTCTGACAGGAGTCTGAGAGAACAGTGTTTTGTGGAAAGTAAATCATTTAAACTCACATGCCAGTAAAACTGAGATATCTAGATAAACTAAGCATAGTATTCAAATTGTAAGTTCTTGATCATTACTGGTGTACCAAAAGTAATTGAAAATGAATCTGAAATTGTTATACCATTTGACAAAACCCACTTTGCCCTATTCTTGTATATGATTCAAATGTCTTTTATGTTATGTCTTTGAAACACCTGACTAAAATTGGGTTCATACTATAAACTGGACAGTGGTTAGTGAAACTACAAAGCTAGTTCTTACCCTGATGCCCATCAAAATGTGTTGACCTTTTCTAAAGTATGACTTATGAGAAGAATCTTCCACAGGAAATATTTTTTTGGTTGATAAGTAAAGTTTCACAGCACAAGCTCTCTTTAAAGGTTTGCTGTGACTATGAGTGGAAACAATTTGGGAAACTCAACACTGTGTTTTATTTCATTTAGATCCTACTGCATTGTAAATTGCAAGTTGACTGTGACCTAGGCAGGACTTTCAGGTAGTTGTAGATAGCAATAAGGTCTCCCCTCAGCCTCCTTTTCTTCAGACTAAATAGCCCCAGTTCCCTCAGCCGCTTCTCCTAGGACTTGTTCTCCAGGCCCTGCACCTCAATATCTTTCTTGTATTGAGGTGACCAAAACTGAACACAATACTCAAGGTGTGGCCTCACCAATGCCAAGTACAGGGTGACAGTCACCTCCTTGGTCCTGCTAGCCATGCCATTTCTAATACAGGCGAGGATGCTGTTGGCCACCTCGGCCACCTGGGTACACCGCCGGCTCATATTCATCCACCCATCAATCAGCACCCCCAGATCCTTTTCCTCCGGACAGCTTTCCAACCATTCTTCCCCAAGCCTGTAGCGTTGCATGGGATTGTTGCAGCCCAAGTTCAGGACCCGGCACTTGGCCTTGTTGAACCTCATACAGCTGACCACAGCCCATCGGTCCAACCCATGCAGATCCCTCTGTAGAGCCTCCCTACCCTCAAGCAGATCAACACTCCCACCCAATTTTGTGTCATCTGCAAACTTAACTGACGGTGCATTTGATCCCCTCATGCAAATCATTGATAAAAATATTGAACAGAAGTGGTCCCAGTACTGAGCCCTGGGGAACACCACTTGTGACCGGCTGCCAGCTGGATTTAACTCCATTCACCACCACTGTCTGGGCCCAGCCATCCAGCCAATGTTTTACCCAGCAGAGTGTATGCCCATCCAAGCCATGAGCAGCCAGATTTTTTACGAGAATGCGGCGAGAAAAAAAAAAAAAGTCATTCAGCATCCAGGATGCTGAATTGGAGGTTTCATTGTCTAATGCTATAAAGCATAGAAATTCTTATGTACTATTGCTGAAATGAATACTGATATTTGATATAGTTCATGTGCTTGAAGTAGTATGGTAACTTTACTTTTCACTAGGTAGCTTCAATTTTTAATAGGTAACTTGGTTTCTAAAGATTACTTGTTTTGGCCATCATGACTCAGCAATTTTGTAATAAGCTGTTTGATGTACTGGTTTGTGTTTAGTTGCCTAAGCAAGTTAATGACCCTTGAGAAGAGGAAGGGTTTTGTTGCAGTGCTTTTAAGTAACACAATGCAGCAGCCTTACATCACGGTGCATGTTTCATATTGATGTTTCCTGTGAGTTGTTTAACATTACACAGTGCAACACATCTGAGAAATCTGTTTTTCACATGGATTGGAATTGCTTTTCTACTATTTTCAGAAGAGATGAGAGAGGATAATAAACTCTGCTCTGTTTTTCCTCTTGCGATTTGATTTTTTTTTTTTTTCCCCCCTCCCTTCTGACTAGCTTTTTTTTCCTATAAAATGTGGGAATTGAGAGAAAGAGATGTAGCAACTTTTTACTGTTAGAGAATTTGGGATCAATTTTAGGGTAACAGTCTATATTTTCGCTTAATTCAAGA
The DNA here is from genome assembly GCA_013396935.1 of Baryphthengus martii. Classification (NCBI taxonomy): domain Eukaryota; kingdom Metazoa; phylum Chordata; class Aves; order Coraciiformes; family Momotidae; genus Baryphthengus; species Baryphthengus martii. Next base: position 23,878 of record VWZK01008368.1, on the reverse strand, counting down.
AGGTTTCCCATAAATTCTAGCTTTTTGCCATACAGTAAATCCTGTTCTTGACAAGCAGCTGCAGTATCTGTTGCTGGTATAATGAAGATAGTATTTACTAGGGTGGGGCAAATAAATTGGTATTAAAAATGGGCTGGAGCATCTGTGCTATGGTTTTGGTAAAACCGTAATCATTGCGCTTTTGCCTTCCAAGGTTGAAGACACATTTTAGGAAGCATCTATTACTCTATACATGGCACAACCTGTAGAAATACGGGATAAAATTTTGTAATTATTTGTATTTTCAGATCTTTAAACTTTTCTCCTCAGACTGGTTACAGTACAGTTTTTCAGTCTGTAGTCTGCATCTAGCGATGCAGTTCTCTTGTATTCCTATTGTATGTGTGGTGTTCTGTCAGTTACATTCAAGGACTGCTTCATTCCTTGACCATTGTTAAAGGATATAATAAAAGAATTAAGATGTGTATTCCCTTAAGGACACACCAAGGTGATTATGGATAAAGTTCTTATTATGAAGTTTGGATCTAGTTTCAACTCAAGTTCTTCCAATATTAGTCTAAAGTATGAAACTTAAAGCTAAGGCTACGTCTTTATCTGAGCTGAAACAGAGATTTGTACAAATTTGCTTTGTAAATAATACTTAAGTATTATTTTGGTTTGGTAAAATTCCATTTTATAAAATTAAGATGGATTCACTTTTAGTTTTTCTGCAAACTAATTTAAAAAATGTTTTGTACTGTCATTTAAATGTATGAAGGTTTTGATAATGGTTCGAGCAAATAATAATTTCTGTGATTTTTGTAATCCATCATATATAAAATCAAAAAAGATATGAGAAACCTTTGGAGAACTTGTTCTTAAGGGGATTCATTATCTTTATTCTTTCAGAAGCTGCCAGGCATTTTTGGTTACTGAATAAAAACTAAGATCAATTCTCTCATAGTTTTTTTGGCTTAGGAGAGAGATGAGAAAGAAGAAAAGCAGGATTTCTTGAGTGGTTTAGAACATTTCTGATAGCTTAAACTTCAAAAGAAGCCTTATTTTGCTGTCAGTGACGTCCTGCAAGTCCTGCTATTTGGAGCATTCATTTTGAGCAGACACACTGTATATAATCACTCTTAAATGTGAGCGTGCATGTTATTCCTTAGCTTTTCCATTAACAGAGTGAATTTGTTCTTTAAAAACCTTCACAAAGTTGTTCATGTATATACAGAATCATAGAATTGTTTTGGTTGGAAGAGACCTTTAAGATCATCAAGTCCAACCATTAATACAGCACTGCTAGGTCACCGCCAAACCATGTCCCTCAGCACCACATCCATATGTCTTATATACCTCCAAGGATGGTGACTCCACCACTTCCCTGGACAGTCTATTCCAGTGCTTTACAACTTTTGAAAGGAAGAAATTTTTTTGTAATATTGAACCTAAACCTCACCTGGCACAATTTGAGGCCATTTCCTCTTGTCTTATTGCTTGTTACATAGGAAAACAGACTGACTCCCACTTTGCTACAGCCTCCTTTCAGGTAGTTGTATGCAGAAAGCAGTAAGGTCTCCCTTGAGACTCCTTTCATCCAGGCTAAGCAACCCCAGTTCTGTCAGATGCTCCTCTTAAGATTTGTTCTGTAGACCCCTCACCACCTTTGTTGCTCTTCTTTGGACATGCTCCAACACCTCAATGTCCCTCTTGTAGTGAAGGGCCCAAACCTGAACACAGTGTTCAAAGTGTGGCCTCACCAGTGCTGAGTACAGGGGGATGATCACTTATCTTCAGCCAGCTGTTGACCAACACCCCCAAGTCCTTTCATGCCTGACAGCTTTCCAGATACACTTCCCAAGCTTGCAGCATTTCATGTGATTGTTGAGACTGAAGTGCAGGACCTGGCACCTGGCCTTGTTGAATCCCATAGAGTTGGCCTCAGCCCATCAATCAAGCCTGTCCAGATCCCTCTGTAGAGCCCCCCTACCTTCAAGCAGATCAACACTCTGGTTCAACTTGGTGTCGTCTGCAAATTTACTGAGGGTGCCCTCAATCCCCTCATCCAAATCCTTGATAAAGATATTAAAGAGAACAGGCCAGAATATTGAGCTGTGGGCAACATCACTTGTGACTGACCACCAGCTAAATTGAACTCCATTCACCACAACTCTTTTGGGCCTGGCCAGCCAACCTGTTTTTCACCCAGTGAATAATGCACCCCTCCAAGCTGTGAACACCCAGTTTCTCCAGCAGAGTGCTGCAAGAAACAGTGTCAAAAGCTTTGCTAACATGCACGTAGGAAACATCCACAGGCTGTCCATCATCCATATGTCCAGAAACAATTAACAGAAAACAAGACAGTTTCATGGTGGAGTATAATGTGTATTGGGAATATGAATTATTTTCAAGTGACAAAATAACAAGTAGAAGATAGAATTTCTCCCAAATGAATTCTAGCATTTGAACTGCCTTATCATACAACTAAACTATAGAGTCTACAGACACCAGAACACTTCTCCCCTGACCAAGAATCTACAAAATTCTAGCATGTTCTACAATTCTGCTATCATTTTCTTATTTCTTGCACCAAAAAGACTCCTTTATTAGTAAGAATCCAGAGGTAATGGAATAAGAACTATAATCAACAAATCATTTAAATTTTAGAACTTAGAAAATTTGGCTTAATCTCCTGTGGTTCAAGAGCCATTACTCTGTTCTCTGGGAAAGAGACTGAGTCAGAATGCAGACTCCTAGTTTTCCTTTTTTGGTTAAATTCTACTGGTTTCAGTCCTGATAAGATGAGAGGAGCATACAGTGTTTTCTTTCATTTGTTTTTGAAAGAGATAAAATACAACTGTACATCACACTGATACCTGATAGGTTTTGGAGAGGGACCTCAGGGTTTGCTATTCTGTATCTGACTCTGGTAGTTTCTTGTCGCATCTTTGAGTAACATAAAGTTGCTGTACTGAAAGAGAATACCAAGCTAGATTGTTTTTTAACCAAATAAAACCCACTGAATACATTAGGTCAGTCTAATTTTTAGAAATAACTCTGGGTTTAGAGAAATTTAATATAGATATGTTAATTTGTCACACTTTTCTTTCCCTAATAACACTCTTAGTGCTACTTTCTACTATCATTTTCTTTTTCTGATCTGGAAACCAAAACAGCTATAGTTAAAATCTGGTATTTAAAACTTGACTGAATTTTAGCTTTGATTAGTTAAGAAGATTATGCCAAGTTAAAAATGAGTTATAAGTGAACCAAACATAGTAAAACAATGTCAGTGTAGATATTAATTCTTGGTTTTCTCAGTTAATGGGGTTTTTTTGCCAAATTTAGTAACAGTTAAAGTGTAACATGAGCTACCGAGAAGTGAGAAATGCTAAAAGGCCGCGTATGTATATTTGTCTGGTTACTTAGAGCTGTGGTGATATTTTTCATGTTCTTTTCAGGAGCCAAAAGAAAGATGTTACTATTCTTATTTTATTATACCTAAATATACTTTGATTATTTTATACATAAGCCTTGTAAATTCTATCTTTTTTTTTTTTTTNNTTTAAATTTTTTTTTTTTTTTTTTTTTTTTTTTTTTTTATCAGTGGAAAGGCATTAGTTCAAATGATGATGTACTCGTGATCATAACTATGGCTATATAGCACTATAGTGACTGCAGTTCATTCATATATTCATGCATAGCTTTGTGTTTGAATTTTAAGCAGGTTTATTTGAATTTTAAGTAGGTTTGTTGTTTGTGGTTTTTTTTCATCTGAGGTACCACAATCCTGTTCCCTGATACAACAACTTACATAAAGGTTTGGGAGGAAGAAGATTTTTAAACGCTAAGGAAATTGCATATCAGAAAAGAAGATGTGGTAACTGCCTGAAAAAGATGACTATTTATTTGGCTCTAGGAGAGACCTAAGAGGCAACCTCACTTTTGGTGGAAGGCAGATGTAGTTAGGGCTTGTGAGGTGTAATGCCAGGAAGCAATAAGGACTAATTGATAAATGAAAATCTGGACATATCACTTCCTTTATGACTATAGCAAGTGTAGACTGAGCCAACAAATGTGTTAGGAGTGTAGAAACAGATCCGCATCAAGACTGATGCCTCTTGCCATCTCAGTCCTAAAGCTGGCTGTTGGTATAGGATGACCCTTGCCACCCTGTGTCAAGGAAGTTCATTCCACGTTTTATAGGAGGAGAAATGAATTGCTAAGAGCACCCATATTGAAATCCTACCCTTTGGCTTCATCTAACAGATGCCATAGGCTACATTCTTCTGTAACCTTTCTTGAAATGATCCAGTGAGCTACTAGAAGGAAACTGCTTCAGAAATGCCAGCTTGGTGTTAGGTCAGCATCCTCAGATTTGTGAAACATCAGCGCACGGGGATAACTGTATAATTAAGGAAGAAAGTGTCATTTCAGCAGTGATAAGTAGTTGCCCAGAATAACAATTAATCAAAATACTTTTAGTATTTTAGAAGGAAGTATGTAACTATAAGAGTTAGAGATGCCTATCATCAAGGAGCTAAATATATGTTTTAGTTTAGTAAATTAGTTAATTAGTATATTGTCAAGCATGGGTTTTATTTTTTCAAGTGTCTTATTTCTGATAATTTATTAAATATGCAACAACGATAAATGAAGAATAATAAAAGACTTAATTTAAAGGGCAAGATACATTTGTCTAGTCATGCCAGTTCTCTGTGACACTTCTCTGCTCATACTTCAGCACAGTATGAAACTTTCTGTTTTGTAGCAGTGCCTTATCTGACTATTGACAATTATGATCAATCCTGAGCATAGAATTTTTCTCATGAGAATAAAAACATTCTACACTTGAACATAAATCAGAGCTCAGCATTCTGTTTTGATTGTAAGTATATCTTAAAACCGTAAGGTTCTGAGAATCTTCATATTCCTGTTGAAAGGGGAAATCTTATTTTTATAATAAGGACTTACTGCTATTTCAAGGTATTATGTGACACACCTTATCTTCTTTTAAGTGACTTGAACAGAATTGAACCTTGGCTTAAGTAATTTATTCTGTATTTGAAAGGCCTGTTTGGCTGATCTGCTGAATCGCTCCATGCAAAACAGTAATTTCTGTCTGGAGATCTTTTTTATGGCACAACACAGAAGCTATCTGTGAAGTACTGTGCCATATAGGGGAATTTTTCTCTGTCTCCTTAGCCAAATAGTCGAATAATCAAATAGAGGATCAGTTCTATGGTATTATTTAAACTATAATACTAGTGTGTATGATAGAAAAGGAAGGATTTTTTTACTGAATGTGGAATTTTATGTATTTTGTGAAGAAAATAATAATAAAATACATTGAAAAAATAATAACCTCTACATGCTGTCCAATGAATTACAATTATTTCCTTGGCAACTGAAAGTTCTTTATACCATTTAATAGGAATTGAACAATCACCAGTTAAGTTGTGTAGCAAAGTGCCTAGAAGTGACTCTACCCTTGGCGTGAGCAAGAAGCTGTCTGAGAAACACCATTGCAACTTAATGACCATTCTGTTACTGTTTTCCCTAACACAAGAATTTGAATATTTTTTTTTTCTTCTATGCCAATTATATGAAGCAATTCTTGTCACGGTAGTTTAGGCAAAAAAAACCTCTATACCTCAAAGTACAAATTTAAATTTTGCCAGTGGTATGTGTCAATTCTGGTTTACACACCACAGGATTTAGTATATAAAGTTTCATATGGAGAAGTTACACTTCTTTGAGAGTTAAGTTTTTTGTGATTGCCTGACTTTATATCAATGAAAGAACTAAATTTAGTTCAAAAGACGTTGTTGTGGTTTTTTTTGCAAGTGAACTTATGACTAGCTAAATACCCTGCAAATCACCAGTACTTTGATTAAAATATATGTTAAGCACCATCTTTTACCTTTTGAATCTTTGAACCTGTGCTGAAAATTGCTACCACACTATAGCATTACTCATTTTGGCAGAAGAGGCTAATTAGTGGAACATTTTGAAACGTAGTTCAGAAATTGTCAGAAGATTTTCTTTTTCCTATAATTTTTTGATTTATTTTTGAAGTATTCACAATTGTATTTAATGTCTGTGTTATGTTCCATGAAGTAGATATATCTCTAAAATAAAGATTCTTTGAAAGATGAGATTTTCTTTTTGTCTGCATTTGGGCCAAAGGTCTGTTTTCTATAAAACTTATGTCTGTTTTAACTTAAACAGTAATTTCAACTACTTCACTGTATTGATTGCTAGTTAAAAATAGTTTGCTAAATTGTGTATGAATAGCCCAATGAATATTTGGATAGTGACATTAGTATTTTATAATATTAGGAAAAAAGTCTTGCGTAGCATGAGTTAAGTAAATCCTGCATTAAAATACCATCACCGTTTAAGGAAGCCTGAGTGTAATTCCTCAAATGGTAATATGATTTTTCACATCTCTCTTTTTTTTTTTATTTTTTTTATTTTTTGCATTTAGATGCTGGAAATTCTTCAGAGTTTAGTCAAGTGCATGTGGATACACTCGTATGCATGCACATATACTCACACAGAGAGTTCCTAATTTATCATCTTTTTGTTACTGTCTTGGTACTTTGACTTTCCACACTTTGACTTCCACTGCTTCACATTTAAGTGTGTACTTTTTTGGGGGGGTCATTCTTTTATGTTTTAAATTACTTAGAATTTCCATCTGCTTTTACTTGACTTGTGGTTGTGAAGATCATGCTTGGCCCATGGGATCTTACACTATGCTGAGAGGATGTGGAGTTTTGTCAGCCAGGGAAATATGTCTGGCTTTTTTTTATATTTTCTCTTCAGCAGCTTTCATATGCTTCTCTTCTTGTGTGGTCCCACTAAACTGAGTATGTTTAACAGAAATACTCTCCCTCTCTATCTTCTGTGTGCTGCTGTCTTTTAAGCACACTGTGTATAAGAAATCTGAGATCCAAAAAATTTTTGTCCTAACTGAAAACAAGGTAGTGTTACATAGAAAGGTACTTTAATAGTTGCGCATTCCAAATTTATAACAGCATTCCACATTCTGGTTATGCACAAGTATTAGTAGATCTGCAGTTACCAATAAACATACCAGTTCTATCTTTGAATATTCTGTGCTTTCTTTTTGCAGGCACTGCTACAATCTACAGTTCAACAGCAAGAAGCAGCTATTGAAAAACAGTACATACTAGCAATTGAAAAACATTCTCACAAATGTGAAGAAGTGCTTAATGCTCAGGTATGGATGTGCATGTACGAAAATTCCATGATTTTCTTTTAGTTTCAGCTCTTTTCTGTTTGAAAAAATATTATCTGTATGATAATCACCAAAGACAATAATCAGTCTTTCACCTTGTGTCCTCAGCATAACAGTAAACACAAGTATTTAAAAATGCAAAATAAATAATGACTTCATTTGCTGGGAACAAAGATGTTTAATAATATTTAAACCTAGGTGGAACAGATTCAAGAAGAGTATAGTACTGAGAAAAAAATCTCAGTGCAACTTAAAACCTACTCCTTTAATGGCTGCCATTTTCTATAGTCTCGCAGAGAACATGCAATTATTTTTAATTTATGTATAAATGAAGAATTTGATTGTATGGTATTTGGACATATTTTTGGTTCAAATTTTTTGATTCTTTTGGTAGACACAAACATCTGTTGTGCAAATCTATTCTTATTTCATAGAAATCTTACACACAAAAGTTACGAGGAGTTCCATAATAGTCAGAAGTATATATATATATACACATAAATAAGCCTATATTGGCTCATTTAACATTACTTGAGTGAAAAAAACATTGCATAGCAAGTACATGGAGTCGCATTAATTGCTGATGAGTATATGAACAGCATTAACTTAGTTTGTTATTGGAAATATCTTGGTTTGATTTAAGTACAGGACTTGAATCAAAATAGTAATGAACATTTGAATAGAAATTGCTTTAAAAAAAAAAATCTTATTTGCAAATAGCATCCTGAATTAGTTTACATTGCAATTAACTATATTAATAGTTACATTTTAAGCAACAATTCTACTAAAAATACAAACGGTAATAGTTTACTTATTTCATTTTCTTGGCATATATTAGATGCAAATACACGAAAAGTTCACTTGAAGTATTCCACCATTTCCAGCAGTGTTTTACGACCATTTCGGTGTTTTGCCCTTAACACTTAGTGCAAACATGTATTAAATATGTAGATGTCTGTACAAAAAGTATGAAGAAAGATGTAATAGTTTGGAGAAATTGATTCCATCATAAATGAGTCTATTACACAAAACTACAGTTATTTAATGCTTGCCATAACGCTCTGCATAAAAAGCAAGTAAAAATTAATTTTAAGAGAATGTTTTGTGTTTCTGAAATGAATATATTGTTTATTGACTTGATATAATTTTCTGAGTGTCATGAAATCTGGAAGGATTATAAAATGTTTTTTGAGGGCGTACCTACAGTTTGAGCAAAAATATTGCTCCTGTGATCTGTTATATTTGCAGCACAAACCAAAAGGTAGGGTCAGAAATGTGAAATCATATTGAAAAAGTTCAGATTTACCTGAGGAGAATCAAATGATGTAAGGGACCTGTTCTTGGTTGTAGGACAGGACAGTACCTATGACATAGCATAGTGCTCATTTCGTATATCTACTTTAGCACAATTTAACACCATCTTTGGATCCCAGAAAAGATTTGTATTTTGTTCAACAGACTTCCAAGTCATTTTTTCGTTCAACTCAATCAAAGTTTATCACCTTTAATTGTAATATAAACCTGGGATTTTGAAGTCTAATCAAGTAGACAGGTATGAGTGCTTATGGTAGAAATACCAGATTTAATAAAATAGGATTTATACTGTCAAATTTTTTTCACTCAGAAATCTTTGATAGAAGAAATCTGAGAAATGTATAGTATGTTGGGGTTTTTTTCAATTTTTTTAACATGTCTATTCTTAAATACGTGCTTCGGTGTTTTGTTTTAACATCGGGTTTTGTTCAAATGGTTTTGTTCTGTGCTAGCAGTTAAGATTGCTGAAATAATTACTAATGATTATACACCAAGTTGATTAAACTTCTGTGTTATGAGAGTATACACACATATCCACCATTACATGGAGAATATCTATATCACTGTAAAGAAACTTTTTTTTGCCGAGGTAATCACACAGTACGTGTATGTTCTGTACACAGACACATTCTAAATATTCTTGCCTTACGAGCCATATTTTACCTTCCAACTTTTAAATCCATGTAAAACTTTGTCAACCCGCATAATTTATTGTTCTTATTTGCCATTCCTTCTGATTTTTCTCCTGTTTTATTTCCAGTTCTGCAAAATTAAACCTATATCATGTAGTACCTCCTTTTTCATGCTTTCTTCTAATCCCATTTTCCCCCTAAATTCCCATACCTCTCCCTCCCAAAAGTCTCTTTGAGGAGGAAAGGTTGTTTTTTTCTGCTTGTCTTTAACCTATTTCTTAGAATTTATTTAAGTTTCTGATTTTGAAGCTACATTTTATCGGAGTGTTGTGCCTGTGATGGAGATGCATGTTAAAAGTCTGTCTAGAGAGGAGCCATACTACTGATACGGTCAGTGTAGAAGACTAGGATCCAGGGTAGGCGAAGATATGAAAGGCCTACTTCTATGATTCTGTCTCAGTTTTTGCTGCTGGACAAATTTCTGCAATTCGTCTTTGATTGTTACCTGTGAGATTTTTCAGCATGCTAGCTAGCTATAGGTAACGTCGTCATTCTCTACAGGAGGGAACAATCAGCCCGGCTATTTTTTTTCACTGTACTCTTCTACTAGATCTAACTCCCTAAGTCTGCGGTTTAAGACATTACTAAAATTCCAGAAACTTCTTCAAAGTAAACTTTTGAGCAGTTTTCTATTCTGACCCTTCTGACATATGCCTTCCCTACTGATCCTAAAGTAGGAAAGTTCTGGTTTATTTTCTAGTTTAGTTGCATCTGCTTGACATTCAATAAAACTCTTTGACATAGTATACTAAACTGCCTCTCAGTGAAGTGTCCTTCTGAATTGATCACTATCACTGTCCATTGCTTTTGCAACAAACACTTGAGACTTGAGCTGGCAGTATCAGTTATTATGCAATTACTGCCCACAGATGGCAGATATTTCTACCTCTACCCTTTTCGTGGTCCATTAATGTCACTTGTCTTGAAGATTTGATCTCAAATATCGCGTAGGTCTGGAACTTATGGGTCTGCTTCCCCCCTTCCTGATACGTTGAAAGGACCAGTTCCCTCAAAGGAATTGATAACCATCGTAATGGATGCTTCCTGGGTACAATCTCTAGAGCTGCTGGGTTTTTTTTCAAGGAAATACACTGTCATATCAACATTTCAAAAAGGCATTCTCATGGCATATTGAGTGGCACCAGAATCATGATTTCCTTCATGAATGAACAGGACGGTGAGAACTCCTCTGCTGTGCCAGGAATCAGTCATGTCATATACTGAATACTTAGGAAAGCAATGCATGTCAGATGTACATAATCCTCATGTTTTTCTGACACACAAACATATTTGATGTTGCGTCCTGAAAATAAAGACCAACTTTGATCTTGTAGTTAAACTAATGTACTGTATGAAAATACAGACAGAAAACATGATCAAGAAGCTTTTGAATAAGAGTCTTTAATACTTAGAAAATGAAGGCACATATAACAGCCCATTAATGGAAGTGCTTCAGTATAATCAGTTATTGTTCAGTGCTGGAAGTGAGATGCCACAAGGGGTAAAATAGTATGAATGTTGTAAATTATGAATATTAAAAAGAAAACAAAAAACCTCAAACAAAACCCAAAACTAAACCAGACATCTCTCAGCAAAATTTCTCTCTCTATAAGATTACTGAAAAATTTGGATCATAGTTCTACCTTCTTGAGTAAATGCTGGTAATCTTTTATGAGAAGCGAGGCAAGGGAAAGGTCAGCAAGTTATGCATACTTTGATTTTTAGTGGGAAGGACCAGCAATTATATATATATAAAAATATACATTCATTGAATGTATCTCATACTTAAAAATAAACGTTGTTTCATCACTGAGACTTTGTAACTAAACAATTGCCTGGGCTGGATGCAGGGTGCACCCAGCAGAGGCGAGTAGCACTGGCAACATTCTGCTGTCCCACACCTGACTATGTGGATTAGAGTGTCTTTCAGCTTTCTCTGTTTTCCAGTGTTTGAACAGAAGTGGTCTGTTCAAACATCAAGGTAGGTTTTTCTTCTGGACATAGAGAAGACATAGAGATTGAGTAACTTTAAAAAACATGGACTGTAAAAGGCAGTATGAAAAGATGGAGTAAGTAAGCATCTGTTATTTAAAAGTATTTCCTACGTAGGACTAGGCTATTCTAAGGTGTTTTCTCATTAAGGTTACTAAACCATGAGCATGAGAATGTAAAAGGAGTGACCTGTTTTCAATGGAAGCCCTAGAAATGAAGATGTGTCAGAAATTCCTCTCACTATTCAAGCGAAGTAGATAGCATTAAAAATATAGACTATATTGGCATTGATTTTTTTTGTTATTTTTAAAACAGTCAGTGATCTGTATGTTAAGGTAAAATAAAATCTTAAATACCTGCAGCAAATAGTTTCTTATTTATGAAAAATCATTTTCCTTTTATCTTGCACTTTTCTTTCCTTACCATGATTGTCTCCTTCCTTACTGCCTTCTAGAGTGAAGCAGACATTCTTGGATGGGGAAGGATTAAAATATATGTGAAGTGATCACATCTTTCCATTTCTAATTAATGACTTGACAATGTTACTCTTTCTCTTTTATGTTTTCCTGAGGAAACACTATCCAAGAGATAACAACATCTGTGTAGTGTATTCATGCGTGCGTATATTTAAGGGGGATGTATTTTACTCTAGTCCTTAATTATGTTAGTCTGCATATTTCCATTTTGATTCATATAAAAGAGTAGAGAAAGACAAGGAAGAAAAATCTTTAATTCTACAGTTCAGTTGCCTGCATATTTGTTTCCTGGAATGGACTTCTTTTCTTCTACTCAGTAAACGCTTAAGGATGTGCCTTAAGAATGCGTGGCCTGCAGTTTTCCTTTGTATAGAGTGTATCATGCTGAAATTTTTTCCGTACTTTAAGAAGCCAAAGGAACTGCTAGTATAATTGTTGAGAGAGAACAGTACTGAAAGTGTCACGCAAAAAGGAAAAAAACTTAGTTAAATGCTTCTTCCGCACTTTTTCATGTTGATGTTTTTCTTGATGATTTTATGTGAAGCTATGAAACAAATCTCGCATTTGTAGATGCAACATTTAAAATAAGTAGAATTAACCTCATGTCCTTAATTCTTTTTCCGCTCAATCACACTGTTGGCTGCCAGTTGTATGATAAATAGTAGTTCAAAATCTGTTGAATCGTGCGTGAAATTTCTGCCCTTTTTTTGAGACACGCTCAGAGAAGTACTGGCTTAGCTTTAATTTGAAAACAATTTGCTGAAACATCAGTTGGAATGAGAACTTCCATTTGCTAGAATTCAGTTTTTTGAAGTGTGTGATACTTCCAAGGACAGGTTTTGGACAAGCAGAAAACTGTTCTGACAACGGTAATGAGCTGCTAGAATGTGACAGATACTTTACCTTCTCTAGTATTTGGATAATACATTTGGATATGTTTTGCATAGCCTTCTGTGAAGAGTACCAGCAAGTGCCCCGACAATTCCTGAAATGTCAACTATAAAGAGTTATTGTCTTGTATAGCAAGTAATTGTTTGTATGTGAGAGAAAATGTTCATTTCATTCAGCAGTTTAGTTCCACAGTCAGGAAGTATAATTTTCTGTTATTTCAAATCTTGGGTTTGTATCTTCTCATAACATACATCATGTTTATATAACAATGCTTATTTTATGGACTTTGATTGTTTTTTTCCATCTCTTGTAAACAAGAGGTTCAATGTTTTTCTCATCTCTGAAATCTGTTTAATGCCTGAACTTGAAGTGAGAATATGCAAACTTGATTCTTAGAGAATTTTGAATATTTGCATTTTTAGGAGACACTAACCAATTTTTTTTTCAGTCAAGAGTAGTAGGTACTTGAATAATCCTGAAAATGTGCAGACTGAAAAAATTAACGCTGTTGCTAATTCCAGCTATGATAGATTTGGAAATTCTTGAGAGTATTTATTTATCAATCATTCTCATTACATTTTCACCTAAATCACTTTTCACCTAACGTCTCATCCTTAAACATAGTTCATCTAGAGGTGTTTTTTCAGGTCTGCTGCTCTTCTGCCAGCAGCGAAGTTAAACTTTCTCAGAACTTCTCTATTCTCTTGTAGTTGCTGATTATGTAAAAGGGAAGAAAGAGTATTTATTAGAATCCTGCTGTCAGTTTGAGTCATTTATTCCTAAATTCACAATACCTCTTTGATTTCTGCATATAGAGAGAAAATTAGAGTGAGAAGATTAAGAGTAAGATCTTCCTGTGCTGGAAAGGCTTGTTTGTTTGTTTGTCTTCCTTAAATTCTGATAAAGTTTGATTTATCCTCCATCTTTATTTTCATTTGGTATGTGTTGACTTTGTAACCCATATTGCTTAGTATTTACCTCCCAAAGTAAAAGTCACATTGCTAAGATCCAAAAAGGCCTATCTGTTTTTTGAAAAACTGTAAATCCTTACTAGAGTCTTCTAACTTCATTTGAATCTGCCCACTCGCGAGCTAGAAGATGATTTTGCCACACATTTGCACCATTAATTCAGCCAGGATGCTTTCTGAGTTTGAACTGAAAATCTTATTTGAAAGTTGTATTTACTTCTTTTTGGATTTGTCAAGTTCCACCTAGAAGTAGCTCTTTAGTCTGGTTCTTGCATTCTGCCTTTTGCTTATATAACAATTTTCCTTACTTGTTATGAATTTAAATCAACAGCTCTTGTAAATACTGAACAAGTAATACAATATGATTTTTTTGTTAGCTATTGTTGAAATTTTTTTTTTTCTTCTGCTTTGCTATCTTCTGTTACTGAAAATTTTGCTGGTTTTATTGCATATTTTAGGAGTTCATTTCCTTTTGTTTTTCCTGATAGATGGAGCACTCTGTGAAATGAATTAGATCACAAAAACAAAAGGGCTAATTAAGACTTTTTTTTTCTTCGTATTTTACTGAAGTTCCTTATTTCTGTATCCTAAGGACTTTGACGTTTGTGAGGTTTTTGATAGTCTCTGTTACTATGTATGCTTTCGGACTAAAGTATTATTAAGAGATGACTACGTATAACTTCTTTATTTATAAAAACAGTGAAGCACATATGCAGCAAAATGTTTTAAGCTCAATTTCACCCACTGATATGCCTCAAATTATACATACTGTGTATACTGCTGAGTATAGGCTTAGTTATTTTATTATCTCTATTATAATTTTCCTTTATATTTTCATTGGTTTAACTTTTTTGGTTTAATAATACATTGCTGATTCCTGAGCTTTCTCTTAGAAAAGTTTTTCTTCTTTCTTAGCCCCTTGGACCTCAAACTGGCAAAAAGATACAGTTCAACCATGCAGTAATAAGTTATAATTTGAGGAAGTGGAAATATGTAACAGATGTTGGAATTCTTCAGACAGATTTTCCACCTTGCACTGCCAAACACTCAGATGCCACAGATAGTGAGGACAGTGTAGGAAACCAGTTATGATTACCAGATCTTGTCATTCAACTTAGGCAGTTTAGCAGTGGTAAAGAAAAAGGTGCAGTATTAATGAATATGCTGTTAAATGTAGCTAGACTTTCTACAGGAGCAGAAAACTATTATCAATGTTTTAATAAGGTTGCCTTTTTCCTCAGGATAATATTTTGAATAGGATGTAGAAGTAGACATGTTTTGATAACATTACAAAATCATGATGCCATAACTGTATTTTTGTTAGGTCATCTCCTTCTCACATAGAGATAATGTTTCCCACGACCTGTGTTATTTCTTCCTACGGTTAGATTCCTTCATGAGAGGGAAATAAAAGTAGAACTTTGTGTGTTAAGAAGATTTCCATTTAAAATACCTGATCAAATTTGAGTTGGTGAATTAAAAAGCCCAATCAAGTGGTTTATTATTCTTGCTGGTGAATTAAATACTGAAACATATGCTAAATGTTTCTGAAGATAATTTTCCCCAAATCTTGACGGACAGAGACTGTTGTACATCCATATGTAATGAAGGTACAAAAAAAAATATACTGGAGATAAGAGAAAAAATCTTACTGTCTGTGTTTTTTTTCTGTTAAGCTACTAACTGTAATGCAGTTTCATTAGATTAAATAATTCATTATATTTTTGTTGCAAGAATTGTTCATTCACAGAGAGTGAATTAGATGTACATATGTCTTAATATACTGTTTTTCAGAATTATACCGCTAAAAGAAGGTTCCAAGTGTCATTTGATTAGTGTGTGAAAATTGTTTCCTCTGATGAAAAACCTGTGAAAGTGTGCCATGTCATTTTTTTCACAATGATGCTACAGATAATGCAAACATTGTTTTTTTCAGTTTAATATTAGAATATCCATATTAACTGTGGTTGTTCTGTGATGGTTCTTTACTGTTTTGTTTTTGAATGATCATCTGACTACTTTTACATAAGCTATGACTATCAGCTAACAAAATTCATTTCTCTGTATTGAATTTGGTGATCAGGCATGATGATTTACTTAGTAAATTTACAATCTCAAGAAACATAAATTGGATGCCTATCAGTTGTAGCAAAAAAAAATTACATCCTCATTTATGGATGAAATCCTACTCATTTCCTTTTAAATGAAACAGTACAAGACCCAGGAAGAAACTATAATTTTAAAAAGCATTTTAGTTCATGCAAGAGACTCTATTTTTCTTTTTTCTTTTTCTTTATTTTTAATTTATGATTTAGAATTAATAGGAATATGCAAGGAATTATAACTGTACTAAAAGAGAGTTAGTTATTAATAGCTTTAATATAGTATTTTAGCTGTAAAATAGCTCATATCCTGCATTATTTCATTTGCCCCATGAATTATTGTTAGATATAATGTGTAATCTTTCAAAAGAGGCTTACTTGAAAGAAAAATGTCGCGATTCCTTGGAAATAAAACTAATATATAAAAATAATGATAAAGGCTGACTAGTTGCTATTGTGATTAAATCTGTTTACAATGTCTTCTGTGACTCACATTCCAGGAAAAAAAGAAATATTTTTTTGATTTCTTTTTTACAGGAATCAAGTAAAACCACAGGACCTCTGTATTTATATTTGAATCTACATCAAACAATTTTCATTTGGAACCATTGCCTAGAGAACTTCTTGCAGGGAGGAAAACATTAGAACCTATTTTTGAATGTCTTTTGTTTTAAGTTGATTTTTCAGAAGACTCTTCTTGACCCTCTCTTGCTACTTTCCAGAGAACAGGATGGAAGTGCTAGTATTTCTCTCCACTTTGGAATACCAATTTTGTAAAAAATTTGAATTTTCTCTTTTACTTGAAAAATACTTTCTTTTGTCTCATTGGGCCATCTTCTCCCACTGCTCTTCAGAATTTTTACATATCAGAATTTTGCACTCTTAACCATATACTCCCTATCAAAGGAATAAAAGGAGGCAAATTATCATTTTTTCAGAAAGAGGATTATGCAGGTTAGTTCAGGCAGTGATACATTAAAGAGCTATGCTGTTTGTTGTACCTAAGGTAAAGGTTTTTACATATGGCTGAGTATATCTGCATAGTGTTGTACTGTTTACTGTGCTTTATAGATAACATCAACAACATGAATGTGCAGCCTAGCGAACTTTCTTGTTGAACTAAAGTGGGTTTTACACTGGGGTTTACATTGGGGGTTTACACTACCCTTCACTCTGATAGGGTAGTGGTCAATGATTCAAAGTCCAGATGGAGATTAGCGACAAGTGGTGTCCCTCAAGGGTCCGCACTGGGACCCGTACTGTTTAATATCTTTATCAATGATATAGAGAGTGGGATTGAGTGCACCATCAGCAAGTTTGCAGATGACACTAAGCTGAGGGGTGCTGCCAATATGCCAGAGGGAAGGGATGTCATCCAGAAGGACCTGGACAAGCTGGAGAGGTGGGTCCAGGTGAACCTCATGAGGTTCAACAAGACCAAGTGCAGGGTCCTGCACCTGGGCCAGTGCAATCCACATCATCAATACAGGCTGGGAGATGACACTAAAGTTGGGAGGGAGTGTTGATCTGCTGCAGGGTAGGGAGATGCTGCAGAGGGACCTGGACAGGCTGGGTCGATGAGCTGAGGCCAATGGTATGAGGTTCAACATGGCCAAGTGCAGGGTCCTACACTTTGGCCGCAATAACCCCAGGCAGCGCTACAGACT